>CM010620.1:6970395-7170395 GCA_003430845.1 Xanthoceras sorbifolium | reverse complement strand
AGTTTCATAACAGTAGATATTTAATAAAAAAAAAATTATTCATACATATTAATAAATATATATAGTAAAAATTAAATTTTCACTAATAAAAAAAAAAAAATATACTAACCATTTAAGTTATGTGTACACGTTGAATTTTCACATTTAATTAATTACTGTGTATTTGTTTGATTTGCTTGAATTTGGTCAAACTACGCAGTTGACCGAACAATTTTACTGATTCAAACAAAAATAAAAATAATTGTCAAAGTTGCGGCGTTTTAATGAGTCTCAAAAGTTACAAAAATACTTCTTCACTGCTTTGAAGACTACTACAGTAAGTACAGTTAGTACAGTTCTTTTAACCAATCAGATGCCAAGAGAGAGACAGTGAAGTGTCGAAAGTACCCTTTGACTTTTGCTTGTCTTTTTTTTTTTTTTAAGTTTGTACTTTGTGTTTGTTTTTCTTGATTTGAGAGAAACACAAATTTTTTTAAAAAAAAAAAAAAAAGCACTGGAATTGATAGTACTGATAATTGATTTTTATATATTTTTTTTACTCATTACAAGTACTTGAAAATAATCAAGAAAAAAAAAGCACTTTTAAGTTTAAAAAGTGAAATTTATAACAGTAATATTTATTATTACCCGGGTCGGGTTAGTTTAAAAAAGAGCCGGACTAACCTTTTTGTAGCCCAAATATTCGGTAGAGCAATAGGCCGGGCCGGGCCGGGCTATACTGTTTTTATCCTTATTTATTGGCTATCCGGTTTCCATTTTCATTTTTGATGGCCTGATACTAATATCAGGATTATGTTAGGATTAGTCAAGATTAAATACACTAAAAACGGTTCATCCATTTAAATTTATTCAACAAATATTTATTTCTGATGAATTTTAAATTAAATATCTTAAACAAAGTGAAGTCTTTTAGAAAATATCATTAAATCATATAATAAAAACTTCAAAATGGATATCACATGCATCATTCCACAACCATTAGAAAATTGATGCTCTCTTTCCCAATATTGTATTCCTCAATATCTTTATATATATAAATTATCATAAATGAGATTCCGTACGGTTTTTTTTAGTAAAATTCGTGATTTGAACCGATACAAATTAAATATGTACCGGTCTAAATTAAAATTTTCACAAAAAAAATATACTGAATAAAAAAATATACTAAATCTCGCAACCCAAACTTACTCTCTCTTTATATATATTTTAAATTATATACTTCTTTTAAAAAAATATGGCATGAAATACTTTCCAAATTTCTTGTGTGATAAGAAATAAACCTCTAAATCTCAATAATTTTTTTTTTTCACATTCACTCATAACTCAAGTAGTTAGTATATCTTCCTTTCAATTCAGTGGTAAAGGATCAAGTCACACTATACATATTTACCACTATGTGTGTTAGTTTTTTTTCTCTTATTATGGGAGTAAATATCTCCCGTTATGAGAATAAATATTCGAACTACGCATTTTGTTATTAATATCGGCGGTCCCCATAATTATTAACCTTCCAATTGTAATCTTGAAAAAAAAAATCTCAACAACTTTTACTTTACATTATCATAAGAAAAATTATTATAAATTATTGCTAATCTATTTCGCTAATCATATTTAATTAACATCCACATGTCAATTAGATTTGATTTAACCCATCACTTTCAAATGAAAAGGACTAATCTAAAAACCCAATTAATTAAGAGTCATAATCATAGGCACTAAAAAGAAAATATTCCACTATTTTTATATATTAAACTGCAATCAAGAAAAAGAATTAGACACCATGATTATTTTTTTAAAAAAAAAAAAAAGCACCATCATTAAATAATTAATAGAACAATAAGACTTGAAAAACGTGGAAGAGAATCTTATACTTTATTTTTCTTCTTTTTTTTCTAAGTAGAGCAATGTGAAGAATTAACATCCCTAATTGTGCCACTTGTTACCCTCCTAATATTGAACGGTTTAAATTAAATATATAAAAGGGTTTATTATTTTTTCTACTTAATATTTAATAGATTTAAATTTGACTTATAAAATTTTTTATTTATTTATTTTTTTCATCATAATTGTAGGTTCAGATAAAGGTTGTGGTTGATATGTCTGAAAAAAAAGAAAAAAAAAGTGGTCAAATAATTTATGGTTGTTTATTTTTTTATTTGAATACTGAATATATCTTAATTTTTCTAAAGATTGAATATTAACTAAAATTTGAAATCTGAATGATATGTTTTTTTTTTCTTTTTAACTATTAAATAAAATATTAATTGTTTATTTTTTTAATATTCAACTATATGAATAAAGAAAAATTTAGAAATATATTAATATAAAAATAATAATTAAAGAATAAAATATCTTAATTATGATTAAGTAATTATGTATTAAGTGTTAAGTCAGAATTTTTAATTTTTAATTTTAAGTTATTTTTTTACTATTTTTAAATTATTTGACCACTTAAACAAATAAATAAAAGAAATTTAATATATCCAATTCAGACCCATCAAATGTTAAGTAAAAAAAACAAACAACCGCTAAATTGTATTTTTTCTAACTTATTTCTTAATACCTAATCACTTAATTATAATTACAATATTTTATTCTATAATTATTATTCTTTTTATTAATATATTTCAAATTTATCTTTATCTATATGTTTTGGTCTTAAAAAAAAATCAACATTTTTATTCATTAATTAGAAAGAAAATAACAAACACATTATTCAACTTTCAAGTTTTAGTATTTAAAAAAATTTAGACCTATTCAGTCTTCAAATAAAAAGAAGGACCCTAAGTTGTCTTTTTTTTTTAAAAAAAAAAAGTAGTTAAACAGCTAAAAAATAATAAAAAAATAATTTAAAATAAAAAGTTAAAATATAACTTATTATTGATAATTAAAATATTTTTTTTCCATAATTACCATATTTATATTAATATATTTTTAATTTTATTTTTATTCAGATATTTCTATCTTATAGTATATGTTCAGTATTTAGATTAAAAGATAAATGATTCCTAAGACTTTGAAAAACATGGAAAAGAATCTTTTACTTTTTTTTTCTTCTTTATTCTAAGTTGAGCAATGTGAAAGATTAACATTCCTAATTGTGCCACTTGTTGACAAGATAATGTTAGCCTAGAGTTATACCCCTCACACTTACATAATAAAATTGTGAGTTCGATTTATGTTTCTATCCCTAAAATCTCAAACTAATTGTAATAGTTAAAAAAAAAAAATTTGTGCCACTTGTCACCCTCTGAAGCCTCCAACATTTGATCAAATCGCTAGGTTCTATGATGTTTTTTTCTTTTTCTTCATAACTTTTTGATAATAAATACTCTAATTAGTAGTCACAAATTAAATCAATTTAATTATATTCAAAATTAAAATTATAAGATTGATATACATAAAATTGAAATCTCATTATTGAAGTTTTGAGTTTTGAATAAAAATTTAAATTAGTAAAGAATTAAGATCCGTGATATAGAATTTAATGTAATTTTCAGTAACATTAGACGTGGAAAATAAAAGTAAATATATATATATATATATTTTTAAGTTAAATAAAAGCAAATGTGAAGGGAATGACTAAATACATATGCTTGAATGGACACTTAAAACTTTTTGGCTGTTAAGCAAAGGATGAAAATTCTAAAGTTGATGATTAATTTGTGTTATTTTTGACTAATTTTAGACACACTTAAAAACATCGGTTGTATCTTGCTTTTCCATTAGCGAGTTAATAGAGAATTAGGATACGCAACATCTATCTTTACACACGAGACAACTTTTATTATCTTATGTATACGTATACGTATGCATTTGATTTCAAAGCTTTCAACATAAAAATATTAAACCTCATGAGACTTCTTATATATAATATTGGAAGTTTCGTGATAAAACGGTGTCAATTATTACGGCCCACGGCCTGTCAAAGAGTTGGAAGGATAAGATAGATACACACATTTCAGTATCTACAATTCAGCGCAGACTGCAGACACACAACTCCATAGTCAGAAAATCCAACTTTTATTATTTTTTTGGGTGTAAACTGACAGACACAAGCTGGTGCATGGCCGCCACGAGGGACAGCAATCAGGTGGTTGTCACTCTGCTACTCTTCCACCTGCCACTACACTACACTGCTGAGTACTACTGACTACACCACAACATGCTGACATGCTGTTGCTTTTTATTTTTTACTTTTATTTTTTCTGCTCGAATAGAGAGATTATCAACCTAGGGTGAGCGGTGGTTGCTTAACATCTATTTTAGGTTATGAGAATTATATCTTGTGCATTGAATTTGATAATATTTTTGTAGAAAATACTATTATTTGATTATTCTTTCTAACAAGGGAACTAAATGGTTTAATTGGTAAAGGTTCTTACTGGCAATGGTTTGAATTATATATTACACCGTATTCAATGTAAATATATTTTTTTAGTATTTAAATAGTGATACATCAATATTTTTAAATAATATAAATTATAAAAATATATATTCACTTTTCCAATGTGAGTATCTAAATAGTAATTTTAATATTAAAGTTACTTGATAGTAATTTCTACAATGTCAGCATATTAAGGAGAATATCTACAATTAGAAACTCTACTTGATATTCTATAACTATTTTTTGGCCACATCATATCAATATTAAAGTTAGATAATTGTATTGGAGAATATTTTTGTAACTTTTTTAATATAGATCTTATGTGGCACTCAATTTTCTCCAAATA
Source organism: Xanthoceras sorbifolium (assembly GCA_003430845.1). NCBI lineage: Eukaryota > Viridiplantae > Streptophyta > Magnoliopsida > Sapindales > Sapindaceae > Xanthoceras > Xanthoceras sorbifolium. The sequence continues at coordinate 7,165,662 of CM010620.1, read as the reverse complement.
CATAATAGTATTGGAGAATGCTCTTAAATATTATAAGTTTTTTGTTTATATAAGGAAAATGTTGTTCGTGTGTTACAAATTGAAAAAATAATATTTATTCTTTCTAAACATAAGAAATTATGTATTAATATATTAAAAGAATATATATATAAATATTTTATTTAAATTTTAAATTCTCAAGCAGTTACTATACATTTTTCATCCACGTTCACACATTTCTTCATATATTATAAAATTATATATTCGAATAGTATATTTAGTTGTCGATATTTAACAAAGATAAAAACTGCTTTTGGCAACAGGATTGAGGTATGAGGTGGGTCTTGGGTCACTAGTGACAACATTTTTTTCATTACGATGAGAAAACAAGAAGCTGCTTTTCTTTTATGAATCCATTAGCAAAAGCTGCAAGACAGCAGTCATCGGGTGTCTATATCTGGGGAGGTTTGTTGGGGCATCCCATCATTGGACAAGAAGCAAAACCCAGAATAAGCAAAAAGCCAGCCAGGACAGCAGCAGATGGTGATGATGATGATGATCATCATCACCATGATGATCGAAACGATAATGCAAACAAAAAGTGATATCACAATCAATCACAATACAACAATCCAAGTTAGCTTCCATATTACAAGAATTCTCCCAAGAAAAGAATGTCTTTGACATAAAGCATTGTTTATAAATGTGCTTTTACACAAATCTTCGAGAAATCTATAATATTTGGAAAAAGTTTCAACACCCTAGGTCCCAATTGAAAGCACCACAAGCAACTAATAATCACCACCATTAAAACTTAATGGTGATGAAAATTATGATAATGACGTGACAGGTAAGCTCATGTTTTTAAAACCAGACTGCCTCACCACGAGACTTCCACTCTAGAAAATCACGCATAGCACCTCCCGTGCTATACTCACCGCAATGCTTTTCAAGAATTTCATCAGAATACTCTCATTTTCTTTGATTAAATTTAAGACAATTCCAATTTATTGTCTTCGCTAATGCTTATAACCAAAATACAAGCAGATGCAAAGTTCACCATTTAAATTGCAATTCATCATACATCAAAACCATCAATCATTCATGAAAGACACGTTTTGTTTCTGCTTCCATATATATATATATAAAGCAAACCTAAAGAGATATCACCAAAGTCTAACCTATTTTAATTGAGTAGAACTGGATTGGAGGGGAAAATAAAATTCATCATGGAGCAATGATACACGAACTATAACCAATGCAGCTGACACAACTGCGTTTCTCATTCCAAATATCAACTCACAGGCCATTGTCATTTGTAATGTAATCATTCAAATTATCCAAAAGGACTTCAAGCTAACAACATTTTAGGACAGTCTGAAACAAATCGACAGCTGAAATCCTTTTACTTTTGCGCAAAATGGGGAACTCCATCTCTTGTATTCAAGAAAAATTAGCTTAATGACTTAGTTCCTAGGCATGCACGCCTGAACCTCGCATGCTAATCACTTTTCAGTTCTTACAAATTTAATTCAAGATCAAACCTAGCTTTTCCACTGCTGTACAAAAAGAAATACACTAATTAGACAATGGAATCAGTTAAGAGTTCTGTGCGCTACCATCCCTTTGCAACTTGTTACGCTTGCACCAACATAGATAACGAGGTATAGGCCCATCTTCTCCAATAACCCAGGTGTGCTCTGCCACATCATTTAGAGTCAACCTCTGATTTGGATCTGCAGATGACAATTTACACTTTCTTTCATCACAGGTTACGAAGAATAGGAAGGAGAAAACAGACGTGAGAAAATGAACGGTTGAAAATTTTGAATTCTATCAGCTCTGTCTAATGTTAATTGAGAATGGCTTTTACTAACCTTTGCAAAGAAGTCCTTCTATTAAGTTCCTCAGCTGTGGGTTCAGACCATCCGGGAGTACTAAAGAGTTATTAACAATCTGTAAGAGGGAAAAGTTCTCCAGTTAGTTTTTTATGCGATACAGAGGGCTAGGAGATGGTAATGTGGTATAACAGAAATAAAAAAGGACAAAAAAGAAGATGTAAAAAGCACTTCGCACACCTTGTCATATGTATCCTGCAGTGTCTCACCGAGGAATGGATATTTCCCTAGTATCATACAGTACAAAGTAACTCCCACTGCCCATGTGTCAGCAGCTTTCCCATGGTAGGTTAAACCTGTTGATGAGAAAGGAAATTCATAGACACATTTATGTATCCAATTTTCTTAAGTTAATTGCTACTATATCATATTTCCATCTCTGAGGGGGGAGAACTCTAACCTAGACAGCACTCCGGTGCAGTGAAAACAGGAGTCCCAGGAGACCGTCGAAGTTCATCATTATCATCCTGCAGAACCAAAATGATATTTTGAGCTTGATAAAGATGTTCCATGAAGGAACGACCAAAGTATGATAAGCTTAGATTAGTAAGATCACAATACTCTTATGCAAAACATAATATTAGCTCTACAGTTTCACATGTCAACCAAAGTATGGTCTGCCCAATGATAAGTGAATGCTGAACCAAGAAATAACAACACCCCACATCCTGATCTCAGATACATTTTGATTAAGAAAAGCATTTGGGAAATTAACTAATTTACAAATGAAGTTTTATCACATCCTTGAAGTTTAAGCAACATCAATAAACTATGCAACCCATACATTATTTTGTATTTAGAAATTCATCCACTCCTAAATACTGATTAATCTGTGAAAAGAACATTCAAATATATAGCAACCAGGATTATTTATTTTGAATATTTGTAGTTACATTAGATAATCCACAATAAATCAACAGCTAAAGTCAATTTTAAAGATTTAAAATAGATGAACCTGAAGATGTATGAAATGATAAAATGAAACTTATGACTCTAACAATTGTTGAAATCTAGTCTATCCTTATACTCCGATCATTAGAACTGCTTACATCAAGTAAATTGAAGAATCATTACCATTACTAATCAACTTATAAACATAAGGAATGCTAAAGTCAATTTTAAATATTTGTAGTTACATTAGATAATCCACAATAAATCAACAGCTAAAGTCAATTTTAAAGATTTAAAATAGATGAACCTGAAGATGTATGAAATGATAAAATGAAACTTATGACTGTAACAATTGTTGAAATCTAGTCCATCCTTACACTCCGATCATTAGAACTGCTTACATCAAGTAAATTGAAGAATCTTTACCATTACTAATCAACTTATAAACATAAGGAATGCTTCGCCGTTTAATAGCTATGGCACTACTCATCGAGCAAGCACAAAATCATATTACAATCCCACTAGAAACAGTATCATACAATATCAATCCACATAATTTAGATGTTCTTCTACAAAATAATGAGAGTCAATTAAAAGAACAAATATTTTACTCATCATGTGATCAGAATCACGAGTACGCAGCAAGGGATAAGAAAGAGGTTAAATAAAAGAAAAGGGCAGAAAAATACACATTCTATGCTATGCTATTCAATTTGCAGCATTATTCGAAAAGCATAAATCACCCGAACTCTTTCGATTCATTCAATCCATCCTAATCTTCACAAAAACTAATGATAGAGATGATTCATTACCTCAAATACCTGGCTGACACTGAAATCTCCTATCTTCACTGTACCACTTCGTGTAACTAACAAATTATCAGGCTTAATATCCCCATGCACCACATTCTATTTTTAAAAAAAGAAAAACAACGAATCAGTGCGAGGAAAGAGAGAAAAAAAAAAAGGCAATTTGTTTCACTATCAGTATATCGACAGAGAAAATAGAAGGAAAAAAATGCATACAGATATTAGGCAAGTTTTTACTAATTTCTATTAGAGGACAACACAAATATAATAACAAAACAAACATCAGAATAAATGAATAAATAATAATAATGATAAAAAAAAAAGCCATAAACAAGTACAACTAATACACCACCTATCCTATACCCGGGGGCAGAATATCAGTCAGAAGGGCAGATCACTGCTACCCAATGATTCACACAAACATAAACTCGTTACATATCAAAACTAGATGCCATGCATTAAACATTCCCCTTCCCCAACTATATGTCAAGGTTACGGAAGCACAAGAAAACAACGACTACATCTATGAAGGCTGTTTTATGGGTATTTGAGGAAGGGGAACTGTGAATATCTGAGAATCTCGGAAGTATGTATTCTCAGATATTTCCCTTCAAGCGCTCTTATTAAAGGAAAATCTATTGCCTTTTAAATCTTACAATTTAAGATGTACAACATAAAAACAAAACATATGTGCATATGTATTTGTTTGCATATATGAGCCATCTAAAATGATAGCTAGATATTGAGGAGAAATTACATAACATGCAGACAAATTTCTCGAATAAAGAAACTGTTAATTTACACAATAAGAACCAAGAGATGTAAAAATACATAAGAAGACCTTGCATGCAGAAGCAGGCTTTGAAAATCATACATGATCATGGAGGTACATCAGGCCAGATACAATATCCCGTAAATACTTTCTAGCAGTATTTTCCTCAACGCCCCTTGGCGGGTCAGAATCCTCACATACCCATTTGCTTTCGACATACTCAAGAACTGGAAAAAAGAAATTTATAAAAATCCAATTAAGCATAAGGTAAAACAAAGACTTCACTGGAATAATTGAGCACAGAGGTTGAAAGTAATAATTGGCAAAGAATAGAAAGTGAAAAAGGAAACAAATACCCATGTAGAAGTGATCTGTGTTTGGGTCATCAATCACCTCAATGAGATTAACTATATTGGGATGATGCAGCATTTTCATAATCAGAACCTGCAGTAATTGTCAAATAATATCATATATCCTTCACATAAAAAAAGATGAAAGAAGAAAAACATCATTATAATATTTACCATAAAGATGCAGAGGGATACCCAATGGTACGCATTAATTGCTAGTAATATGACAAGCCAAATATTTAGCAATTCAAATAAAAGATACTGGCAATTTTGGACAGAATACAGAATTAAAAGCAGTGTCAACAATAGGCAGGCACTCTATTATCGACAAATTCATATTAATTTTGAACTCAGGTATATGCAACCTAAGAATGCCAACATTCAGCGATGCACAAAAAGGTATGCATTCTCCACAGTGTACACAAGAATAATCGTGGTATAACAATATATCAGAAAGGAACTAGAGTACTTGCTGGATAGTATATGGAACCTAAACAAGCATAGCTACAGTCACCCTCAACAATACACATAAAATTATAAATTCTCCACTGCAAACAAGCATAGCCACAGTATAATACTAGTGATCAGAACAAAGCTAAAGCATTTAACTGAGAGATCAATCATATATACTCTAAATGGCATTCTTCAATAATTTTCAATGTCATTAAACAGAATCACATAACAGAAAACAAAGAGAGGATACCTCACGAAGAACATCAGTCATAGCAGTCTCTGAAGGAGCAACACGCAGCTTTAATAAATGAGACTTATGAAAGGCCTGCAATAAAAAAGTATGACTCAGGTGACAATAAAGCAATGCCTTGTATTGGTATAATAAGCTTCCAAGCAATCAAGACGACACCAACATTTTAACTAGACATCCAATAATTAATTGAAAGAAACAGGAATATTCAGGACTGTAATCCATCATTATAATGTCACAAAAATTTTGACCCCAAATAATTTATATAAAAGTGAAAAGGTGATCACTCCTTAGTGGCTACTACCCCTTAATATAGACATGCTTGCTCATTGAGACAAAAGTACTCTACCTTAATTGCATAATGCTTCCCATCTCTAGAGCTTCGATAAAGAACCTGTTGCAAATGCAAGGCCAAAAGCTGAAGTAAATCAATTTCCACTAAGCAAGTAATTACTATACATCCTACAGACCAATACTTACCACTTTACCATAGCTACCAGCACCAATCCTGTACTCACGCACATACTCGTTGATCATCTTATTACCATTTTCATCCTGATAGAAAGGAACAAGAAATACAAATATTACTGTTGTGCTAAATTAGAGAAAACCAATGTTAAAATATTCCTCCAACGAAGACTAAATGGCACATGTACCACCTAGACACATATACATCTCCAGGACAACAAATAATAGAAAAACTGTCGCCCATATTAACTTAAGTTCATCCTAAAATTAGAGTTTCACCACATTATTCCCCAATAACAAGAAGAATTTCAGTTAACGCTACATTTAAAGCATAGAGAAGAAATAACATCACCATAGCAACACTAGATGAAATAGCCCAAAACACTGCACGAGCGATTAAATGGGGTGCATTAGCAGCTTTAGCACTGAATTTAAAGACAATGTACTAAAAACAACAGGAACAAGAACAACTATTAAATATAACTGCACACAGCAACAGCACACCAGAATGACACTAAACTCTATGAGGTCATGACTGATTGATAACGAATAAGTGTAAATAGACTAGCATGCCCGTCACAAGGATACTTGTTCAATTCAAATGGTCAGGTAGTATTTGGTTCTAAGATAATAAATCACAGTACTCTACATATATAAATTATTGTGCCAACACTAGTTGGAAACACCTTATTTGTTTTATATGATACACACCTCTGACCGAAAAAGTTTGTCTGTTTCCTTAACAGCAAATTGCCTGCAAATCAACCCATTTTGTTCTCTGAACTTCAAGATCTCTTCAGAGCGTTTGACACGGGGTTGCAATTCACCATCATCTCCATGGTTCAGATTGGTAGCTTCACCATTATATGAATTATCATCCTCATCATCTATATCTTCGTCTAACAAAAACTCTTGGGAAATTCGATAATTCAACCTGGGCCTCATTGCCTTGGGCTTTCTTTTGGTAAACCCAAAACAACCGCAACAGCCCATTGCTCTAGCAACTGAATAGCTCTTACCAAACATAAAAAAAATTGCAAAAAAGAAAACCTTTGAAGTAGTTATACAACTCTCAGCAACAAAAAGTTATGATCCGAAAACCTGCAAAGGAGCAAAACCCTTATGTCAACAAGCAATGAATTCCATTAACCCACCTCCAGACTAAAGACCTTAACTAAGTCAAGTAAAAAAGTAGCTTCTACTATAAAATAAATTTGAACAGTAAGCATATGGGTTTTCAGAGGTTTCTAGCTTTTCATCTTAATACCATACGATAGCAAAAAAACAAATGAATGAATATATCGGTTCTTATTGGATTGAGCAACACACAACCAGGTGTTCTGGGGTTTATCTAAGTTCTTCAATCAACAATTAACAAATTAATTGATTATCACTAGCAATCAAAATTGACACATAAAAAAAAAAAAAAGAAGATGTAATTCAAACCTGATTTATACAGATGAGAGAGAAAAAGAAGGGGCTTCTATGCCCGAATCGGCTTCGCTATTCCAGCGGATGCCATTCAGCCAAATGAAAGGAACAGCTTATAATATTAAAACCATTTTGATTGAGACTCCACATCGCTATAACTCCAGTTTATAGTACCCAATGCAGGCTCAATCTCTACCACACCACCACCACCACTCCTCCCACTCTAGCTCCAACAATACGTTGACCTTCTCAAATAAAATAAAAATAAATGCCCATAAATCACCAACAAATAAAAACTAAAATAATATACAAAAATAAATTAAAAAATAAACTTGATTCTTCAACAAAGGACGAAACTTGCTTCTCACACGCACGCCATCAACCACGAACACCAATTATAAATATATTCACACACATATTAAATATTCATGCATAAACAAATATACATCTTTTTTATAATAAAAAAATCACATTAGGAATCCGTACCTTTAATTTAACGACAATTGAAACTCGCAAACCCTAAATTCGAATTCAAAAAGAATAAAGAGAAAAAAAAAAACAAGGTATATGTCCGCAAACACGGAATTTGAAAACCCTAAATTCGATACGGAGAGAGAATATGAGGGCGATTTTGGCAATCAAAACCCTAAACGTAAAAAATAAATATCTGCAACCCTTTTTTGTGATGATCTGAGATTTCGTGGGAATACATTAAATTTATTATTAAAAAAATAAAAATAAAAATCTAGAATTGTATAATTGGGCGTCAAAAATAGAAAAAAAAAAATTGAAGCGTCTCCGAGAAAATCTGCGAAGCGAAACTTGAAATGAGTGGGACAGAATAGGTTGGACACGTGGCGCGTATGTCATCCTGCAGTCCTTTTCATGTATATATATATATATTAAAGTAGGTTTTTTTTTTTTAAAAGCTACACCTTTGCGGACTAAAAGATAAAATTATATAAGTACGGTCCGAACAATTACTGTCAATAATGAAAAAGGAGAACAACAGGGACTAACGGTTCGGATAACTACTCTCAACAATGAGAGGAATCTACTCCCAATACAGGAGAGAAGTCTGCCTATACAATTATATTTTTATAGATAATTATAAAAATATTATTTATATATTTATATAAAGATTTGTACCTTAATGATTTAAAGGATTTTAAACTCTCCAACCACCAAGATAAGAAATCTTGTGTTATATTAAAGTAGGCTTCAGCTTCAACGTTTGTTGTTAAAAAATATTTTTTAATCTAATTAATTTAAGGACTTAGGTTTAAAAGTGTTCATTATAATGTACTAAGAGTGCTGTCTTAAATTTTTTTTCTATCTATATATAATATTTTGTTGATTTTTTAAAATATATTTACCTAAATTGTTTAAATATTAATTAAAAAAAGACATTAATTTAAATTAAAAATTTCTTTATAAAATTATATTAAATATTTTAATATTTTTACTCTAAATATAGAATAACTTCTTTTTTTATTAGAGTAACAATTAACTATATAAAAAAAATTTAAAAAGCTTTTTAAAAAATAAATTTTTTTTTAGTAAGTAATTAATCCCTTCTAAACATACGCTTTTTAAACGTAAATTTTAATTTTTTTTTCCTAAATTTTAATTATATTACAGAGAACCTGTATAAATATTAGGTGAGTACCTATAAATATGAAAGAGACATCACCAAGTCCACAACTCCACATCCACTGTACTCACATGTGACATTTAAAGGTAACGTTTTCAAAAAGCTTGATTATTCACGGACGTACCCAAAAGGATTTTTGTATTTTTTGTTTGGTGTTGTTTTTTATTGGGTCAAATCACCGAGAAGAACATTGCAATTATTCATGTGTCCTTTTGTAGAAAATAATAATAATGATAATAATAAATTGACTAAGATACAATACGTGAAGGCGGACCAAGTTTTTCCAAGGAAGTTTCCTCCTTGCATGACGCCAAAATGAAATTATCGAATACGACATGCATAAGTACGAGACTTTTAATCTTAAAAAGATATTCAACTTTTATGTTTAGTGTATTTCAATTTGCAAAGGTTACAAGCGCGGAGTAGATAAAACTTTGGGGCCATGTTTGTTACATGGGACTAGGAGTGGGATTGGACTATTTACTCCTAGTCCCATGTTTGGAACATGTTGGGATTGGATATATCCAATCCCAACAGTTCCACATAATCCCATGTTGGTGGGACTAAATAATCCCACCAAATTGGTGGGATTATTTAGTCCCACCAATTTAGTCCTACCTCTTTTTTTTTTTTTTTTTTTTTCAATATAATATAATATTTAATATAAATAAAAATTAATTTTATTTTATTTAAATTAATTTTAAATAGTTTTATTTATTTTAAACAATAAATTAAATATCTCATTTAATGTTTTTTAAAATAATATTTAATTTTATTTAAAAATATTTTTAAGTAAATTTAATTTAATATTTTTATTTTTATTTTATTTAAAATTAATTTAAAATGATTTTTATTTATTTTAAAAATAATTTAAATATTTTTTTATTAAAAAAATATTCATTTTTAATTAAATTTAATTTAAATATATTTTTATTTATTTTAAAATTAATCTTATTTTTTATTTAAGTTAAAATGAATGTAATTTACTTTAAAATATTTTTATTTATATGAAAATTAATTTAATAAATTTATTCTGATTTTATCCTATCTCATCCTATACTAAACAAAAGACAGTACTATTTTTAGTCCATACTGCACCAAACACATCATAGTACTAATTTAGTCCAATCAAATCCAATCCAATCCAATCCAGTCCAATCCTACAAAAATAATCCAATCCAATCCCGCGTACCAAACGCACCCTGGTAGCTTTGTTGATAAGGATTGTAGGGTTATTATACCTTAAAGCATCTATAATATAAATATATATATTTTTTAGTATCTAAATAGTATTACATCAGTATTTTTAGATAATATGAATCCACTTTGTCAATAAAATTATAGAAATACATATTCACTTATCCAGTGTAAGTATCTAAATAGTAATTTCGAACTAATCACTACAAGCTATTTATCACACATACTCTCTTCAATTCATTATGACAATTAAATGTATTGAAAAAATATTAAAATTATTTTGGTAGGAAAAGTTAGAAATCCTAGTCAGCGTATCAAGGAGGTTATCTACAATTAGAAATTCTACTTGATATTCTCTAACTTTTTTTTTTTACCACATCATATCATATTGAAGTTAGATAATTACATTGGAGAAATTTTTTTTAAATTTTTTCAATATAGATCATATGTGACACTCAATTTTCTCCAAATACATAATAGCATGCTCTTATGTCGAGTGTAGATCATAGAGATAACAGTGAGGTGTAATGGTTGGAACCAAAGTTGCGACTGAGTCAATATGAGGTCGACTTGAGTTTGGTTTGACTTGCGGTAGAGTATAGAGTGTAGGGTTTACGCAGACGGAGTATTTTAATCAATTAGCGAGAGGGAGTTTTTGTATATAGGTGGGAACTGAGCCCATTGATGTGATCCCTAGGATCATGAGTCGAGATATTGGGCTGATCTCGTGATTCCAAGAATAAGATGTGGCTACTGACTTGGTTAGTGACGTGTTTGACCTGATTCAAGTATTGACTTGGTCAATGTTGAATTCAAAATAATAATAATAACAACAAAATTCAATTGGATGACCATCTTAAAAAAAATTGATAATTATGGTTTGACTTCCATCATTGTTAATAAATAAATAATGTGTAGGTAGACCTTTCCCTCGTAGTGAGAGGTGTTTTCTGGACCATGCTTATAGAAGTTAATATTGTTAGGTTTCGTACATACCTCTAACTCAACTGACGTCGGTACTAAAAACGAAGGGTAAATTGCACTAAGATACTATGAGTTTATCCATAATTACACGCATAATATCAATTTACTGTTTATTACACTCAAGTACCCTGCAATTTGTTGACTTCTTAAAACTAACGGTTGACCAAAATTTTTATGCAAAATGACATAATTACCCCAAGTAAAAAATATAAAAAATAACATTAAGAAATTAATAATTATTAAAAACAATAATAATAGCAACCAATCAATACCATCTCCATCATCACCATCTCTATTTTGCTCATTTAACCCATCATCTTCCACATTCAATTCATTCAATCTCCCTCTATTCAAAATTATCTTAAAAAAAAAAATACACCTTTATGTTCCTCACCACCATCCATCCTTTTCTGTATATCTATTGACCATCCACAAAAAATTTTTAAAAAATGATCACAATAAACAGAAAAAAAAAAAATTTGGTATTGGAGCAGATATGCTCCACCTGCAGATGGAGTGACCTGTATCGCACAGATGAAGCTTATTCATCTATACATTTTCTCTTTTCATCTCTCTCTCTCTCTCTCTCTCTTTCAATTTTTTATATTTTATTAAAACATTTTAAATTTTAAATTTTTAAAAATTATTACTTTTTGAAATCAAAAAAAAAATTATTACTTTTTAAAATTAATTGAATATAATTTTATACTGATCAATCTCACACCATATAAACATAAGATATAATTATATTTTGTTCAATTTCATATTACACCAAATAAAATACGGGCCTTGATAGTTCAATACTTTTATATTTTTTTAATATTTTTAATATTTAATTAATTACAATAATATATTTTATTTATAATTAATTTTAAAATATTTAATATAAATATATTTAAATTTTATTTAGATTTATTTTAAATAAATTTAATTTAATTGTATAATATTTAAAAATAACTTTATTTTATATGAAATTAATTTAATAAAATTTGATTTTATTCAATCCCATTTTACACTAAACAATAAACATTACCATTTTTAATCATATCTATACTATACCAAACATATAATAATACTAATTAGTTTAATTTAATCAAATCCAATTCTATTTCATAAAAATAGTATAATCAAACGTCGTGCATTATACACATTCTAAAAGGACAAAAAAACATACAAGTGCATGAATATATTTTATATATATATATATATATATGGGAGAAATTCAAATATAGCCCTCTAAGTATGAAAAAGATTGTTTTTAACCACATTTTTAAAAATAATTGTTAGTAACCCTATCAATTTTTTAAAAAACCCATGTAAAATTACAGGTCAGCCCATTATATAATATACTTAAAATCTAACCCTAATCCATTTTATTTGTTACTGCTGATTTTTTTTTTTGAGTTTGGCAGTCTTTAGAGAGAGAGAGAAGAGCGAAGAATGCCGGAGAGAAGAAGAAGAAGAACGCCGGAGAGGAGCGAAGAAGCCGAAGAAGGAGAAGAAGAAGAAGAAAGAGAAGGAGCCGCCGATCAGAAGAACAGCTGGACGCGAGGAGATCGACGGAGAGAACACCCATCGTAGAGAAGAACACCGGCGAAAACGCAAAGAAGAAGAAGCCGAAGAAGAAGAAGAAGAAGAACCGGACGACAGAAGACGAACCGGATGCACTGTGCTCACAAACCCAGAAAAGAACTCCGATTTCTGTTTTTTCTCTGCAGATCTCTCTCTGGCCTTCTAAGCAGAGAAGAAACAGAAAAACAGAGACACCCGAAGAGAAAAAGATTTGATTTTTCAATAAAAAATCGGAGTTTTTTTTTCAAACCCGGTCCGACCACCCTCGATTCGAAGCCGAGCGCGAAAATGAAGGGGCTCTTCAAATCAAAGCCGCGCACTCCCGCTGACGTCGTCAGACAGACTCGCGATCTTGTCATGTTCGCCGGTCGCAATAACGATACTCGCGAGTCCAAGCGCGAAGAGAAGGTTTTCTTTTTTATAATAATCTGGATCGGGTTTTTGGGAATTTTTTTATTTTTTTATTTGCTGTGATTACACTGTTGAGTGTCTAGGTAGTTAATTATGCGATTTTGCTTATCTGGGTTGGTAAATAGGAGCTTGATTTTGATTGAAGTTAGAATTTTTATTTATTTATTTTTTTCTGTTTGTTCTGGGTTTGCTTTTATTGATACTCTAGATTGAGCAAAAATGGTGTAGAATCTGACTTTAGATTGACTGTAATGGCATCTGATTTGAGTAGCTCTGTCGTTTAGTGATAGTTGACTGGATGCTGCTAGATTTAGTCAAAATAGTTAAGAGTTTAGGATCGAGTTTATACATGGTGTTCTGTTCATTTACTCCAATCAATAACTTTCGCTTGGATTTCATATTTTCAACATGTTTTATTGAATGGAAGCTTGGGAGATATGAAGATATGGATTTATGAACTTAATAGTTATTGAAATTCTGTCTATGTGAATATCTGGTGTGCATTGTAATTGCTATGAGAGTGGTCTTTTTCAAATGGTTAGATTGGTGATAATTGGTTCTTGCAAAAGTTGTTGGGAAGTGTTAACGCTTTCGTAAATTGATCCTTCCTGTTATTCTCAATCCACAATAGATTGAAAGTATTTTGCTTCTACATGATTTTGCAAGTATGTTCATGTTGACTGTGAAAGTGATTACTTTCCTTCGTTACACGTTCTTTTCTGTAGATAGCGGAGTTATATAAAAACATTCGGGAGTTAAAGCAAATACTTTACGGTAATAGTGAATCTGAACCAGTTTCGGAGGCTTGTGCGCAATTGACCCAGGAGTTCTTCAGGGAAAATACGCTACGGCTTTTGATTACGTATCTTCCGAAATTGAACTTGGAGGTAAGCATTAAGTTGCAAAGTTAAACAAGCTTGTGGGGACTTCCTTGTAGTGTATTTTCATTAAAATTTTCTACCCTAGTTGATATATTAATTTAGTCATACTTGATCGTGTTCTATGATTTCTTTTTGATTTCTCTGATGAAGTTCAATCATGAAATCTAAAGCAGCTAGATTTATGATTCTGTTTTCAGACTTTCATTGTCTCTTATGCTGATGGAATCACATTTTGCAGGCCCGTAAAGATGCTACTCAAGTTGTTGCTAATTTACAAAGGCAGCAAGTTCAGTCGAAGTTGATTGCATCTGACTACTTGGAAAAAAACATAGACCTTTTGGATATTTTGATATCAGGGTAAGCCACAATTAGATAGCTTTTGAATGAAGTTGGGTGTCATTTTGTGCCAATTTTTATGTACAAGGTGTGTTCTAATTATTGGAAGCCGTTTCTGTAGTTATGAAAACGCTGACATGGCTTTGCATTATGGTGCTATGCTGAGGGAGTGTATTCGTCATCAGACTGTTGCAAGGTGAGCAAAGTGTGTCAGATTGAATTAATCTTTTTGTTGCTTGGAAAGTTAAATGTAAACTTTTGTCCCTCATTGTGAAATGTATTTCTATCATGAAAATGAATTGTGTCATATTCAGAGAAATTTATGTGCAAGAATGGAATAATCAACAGTCACATTGTTGAGTCATTTTGGTCTGGTGCTTCATGCTAATATGCTATAATAGCTTGTCGTGATGTCTTCTTAAACAATTAAATATTAAACTCACTGTTTATCCTGTTTGAAGTTGGGTCCAATAAATAAAATGAAGTTTTCCGGAATGATTTCTATTCGTCCTTTTGTGGTAAGGATATAATTGTATAGCTCAGTTGATCGAGTTCTTCAAATGGGTTGATTTCATGATAGTAAACAGGTATCATGGAGCCCTTAATTTCTCTGGTTTGATTTACAGTGAAGAAGTTTTTTGACTATATTCAGCTGCCAAATTTTGATATAGCTGCAGATGCTGCTGCAACTTTTAAGGTGAATGTAACATACATGATTATTGATGAATGATCTCTTTTACTCTCTCTCTAAATTTAACATTTGTTTTATATGATAACGTAAGCAAATAACTGCGGCTGAACTTGATTTATGAGATAACTTGCAATCTGATAAAGTTATAACCTTGCTTACTGTAATTTTTTTTCTTTTTAGCTATGGATTTATTTTCAGAAAAAAATATCGTTTATGTAGTTCATTTCTAGCAGTGTATTTAAAAATTTTTAGAGAAGACTTCTTAAAATTCTCATCTGCAAATACTTATCTGTCAATGCCAAAATAGTCTAGACTGACACCCATCAGCCACTCTTTTTGATAATTTTGCTAATGCCATAATAGTCTAGACTAACAATTTAGGTAGCTGTAAGGGCACTGGAAAGCTCTGTGAATAGCAAGCACCAGGTCAGAGATTTTTATTTACCAAATCCTTGTGTCATTTTCTTCTCGTTTTTGTCACTATATATTATTGTTTTAGACTTTTAGCATGAACACCATCTTCTTTTGCTTCAAAATCAGATTCTCTAGACTGACAAAATATTATTGTTTTATATATTATTGTGAATATCGATCATTGCTTGCACACTTTAATTATGAGTTAAAATAGTACAACGCTGGTAGACTATTGTTTTTGTCACTATATATTATTATTTTAGATTTTTTGCATGAACACTATCTTCTTTTTCTTCAAAATCAGATTCTCTTTTAGTATGACATGGAAATTGGGAAGAGAAGGGCATAAAAAGGAGAAAAACAAAAATGACGGATGTAATTGTTCCAAAGAAAATGAACAGGTAAGACAAAAATGACGGAGAGAAAGAGTTTTGGCTATTCTATTTGATTAAAGTTTTAATTGTTTGTGGCTTTCTTTGTATATTGTTATTGTTAAAATTGAACCCATCTTCAATTGACGTGCAGCAATTGCAGCTGAGAGAGATGCAGTGGAAGAACAGAATGCCATGCGTATAGTTGAAGAAGCTAAAGTTTTAGCAAGGGATTCTACGGAATTAGCTATTCTCAAGTGACAATGGGCACAGCATGGCATGGAAATTGCTGATTTGGCAGCTTACAAAGCAATGACAGCTCTTAGAATTGCTGAAGCTGCTCTAATTCAGATTGGAATTAATTATTTAATTACGGAGGAATGATAAGAGTGGTGGGTGTTTTTTGAAGTCTTTTGGAGGATGACTTTTGAAGAAGGAAAGTAATGTAATTTTGTATAGGTTTTCGATTGGATGTACATGATGTATTATTATAACCTCACACCAAATGTTTGACAAGGAATTAACAGTTTATTTCCTTGAATATGGTATGATATACACAATAAATATCTACGTGTTTCACGGTAATTATTAACTTGTTTAATGGGAAAATAAGTTTGTGTTTTACGCTAATATTAACATGTTACACGGTAACTATTAATGTGTTTCACGATAAATATAGCGTGAGTGACGCAACAATTATAGTGTGAGTGACTCAATAATTTCTGCGTGATTCACGCTATAATTGTTGCGTGAAACACGTTTCACGCAATAATCTCAGTGTGATTCACGCTGAAACCCGGTTTGCGTAAATCACACAATAATTTTTACATGAATCACGCAGAAATTATTGCGTGAAATGTGTTTTACGTAACAATTATAGCGTGAATCACGCAACAATTATTGCGTGAAACGTGTTTCACGCAATAATTTCAGCGTGATTCACGCTGAAATGTTTGCGTGAAACCCGGTTTGCGTGAATCACGCAATAATTTTTACATAAATCACGCAGAAATTATTGCGTGAAACGTGTTTCACGCAATAATTTCAACGTGATTCACGCTGAAAGTTTTGCGTGAAACCCGGTTTGCGTGAATCACGCATAAATTATTGCGTGAAACGTGTTTCATGCAACAATTATAGCGTGAATCACGCAACAATTATAGTGTGAGTGACTCAATAATTTCTGTGTGATTCACGCTATAATTGTTGCGTGAAACACGTTTCACGCAATAATTTCAGCGTGATTCACGCTGAAATGTTTGCGTGAAACCCGGTTTGCGTGAATCACGCAATAATTTTTACATGAATCACGCAGAAATTATTGCGTGAAACGTATTTCACGTAACAATTATAGCGTGAATCACGCAACAATTATTGCGTGAAACGTGTTTCACGCAATAATTTCAGCGTGATTCACGCTGAAATTTTTGCGTAAAACCAGTTTTGCGTGAATCACGCAATAATTTTTATGTGAATCACGCATAAATTATTGCGTGAAACGTGTTTCACGTAACAATTATAGCGTGATTCACGCAGAAATACGCAATAATTTCAGCGTGATTCACGCTGAAATTTTTGCTTGAAACCCGGTTTGCGTGAATCACGCTAAAATTTCTACGTGAATAACAAAACAATTATGTTAACCATAAAATACGTACTGAGTATTAATAACAAAACAATTATGTTAACCATAAAATACGTACTGAGTATTAATAACACGTATTGAATATCAATAACATAAGGTTCACAATAACATAAGGTTCACAATAACATAAGATCCACAATAACATAAGGTACACAATAATATATGAATAACTTAAGCATCATCACTTCGGGGCGTCTCAGTGGTTGTGTCATCCTCGGTATGAGAGTGGTCAACAAAGGGACATGTCGAGCGATAATGTCCTAATTGCTTGCATGCACCACATTGACGTTGCCTACGAACCGAGACATCTTGACTGATAGGTGTAGAAGATTTTGTAACTGTTGCTGTACGACGTGGATTGGGACAACCCACGCGATTGTGTCCAGCTTCACCACATTTGGAGCATAAATTTCTACGCTGGGTCTCACCGGCCGAAGGTATCCTGGACTGTCTAGGCCTTCCAGATTGCCTTCTACCTTCGGGTGGTAGGACCACCTGACTGCTAACATCACTAGGTACGTCCCATGAGGATGGACTAGGAATCGGATTTATAGATGGGGCATATGCTGTCTTAAGCCATGATGTACTATAGAACTCGTGGCAAAACGAATTGAAGTCTATTTTCGAGAACCTATTAAAAAAAAAAAAAGGAAATTAAATGAGTATAAACACAATGACATGTTTACAATTTAACAGAAGTAAAAATGAGAATATAGTGTGAAAATACCTTGCTACTGCAATAGCATGTGTACAAGGGAGTTGATCTAAGTCCCAATGTCGGCATGAACACGTCTTCTCATCGATGTTAACTAAACCATCGTGCTCACCACCTTTTACTAAGTATTTGGTGAGGTCAATAGGATATACCTGGAATGCTAATGACTCATCATACATAACTTTGCAGTGATTAGAAGCCGCAGTTGTAAGATAAGTTGGATTTTTAGCCGCCTTCTCCCGTCGATTGTAGAACCACCTTTGAAGCATATCCCTTAAGAACTCCATAGCTGCGGTGATAGGCAACCTCCGTGCTCTCTTAATACAATTATTTAGTGCCTCTGCAATGTTTGTTGTCATCATTTGGTATCTCCGGCCTGGGCAATATGCACGTGCCCACCTATCAACCCCAGCCTCAACCAACATGTTAAATGAGGATGGGTGAGAATTTTGAATTTGAGTCAAGCTTGCATTACATGAATGAACTTGATATGAGTAAGCAGCCTTGGCATAAAGTTCCATGATATCTTTACGTCCCCTACAATGATTCTTTAGGTTTTGCTTCAGATGGTAATAACATACTAGGTGAGGTACACTCGGGTATACGTTGCTCATTGCCTTTGCAATGCTTTTGTGTCGATCAGAAACTATTACCAAGTTAGTAGGATTACCGTACGCTTCCCGTAGGTGTCTTAGAAAACAAGTCCACCCTTCTTCTGATTCACCATCCCCAAAACCAAAAGCCAATGGGTAGCACATTTCGTCCCCGTCCTTACTGGTAGCCACATAAATCACCCCAGAAAATGCACCCTTCAAATGGGTAGCATCAATGGCTATGACTGGTCGTATAACTGACTGAAACCCATGTATGCATGGCCCAAGTGCAAGGAATGAGTAAAGAAACTGACTGTTTTCATTTGTCTGTACCGCTGTGACAGTCCCTGGATTAGTCAATCTTAACATATGAAAATATGATGTCAGTAAACTGTATGAATCCTCAGGTTTACCATAAAGAATTTTCTCCGCATGTTCTTCTGACCGCCAGGCCTTGGTGTACATTAGTTGTACACCATGTTGCTCCCTCATCTCAGAAATGATGTCAACGGGTCGAATGACATGACCATTCGTATTAAGTTTAGGTGCAAATATCTCACCAATGACAACAGCACTAACAGATCGAAAGTGTGACTCATAAGCATCCAATGAACATGAATGGACCGTATTGAACTTCCGTACATGCCACACCGAGCAATTCTCTTTACGGATGGCCCGTAAGACAAACTTGCAATTAATGTCCCTGCACCCTGCCTCAAAACGCCTCTTCGTCGACCGTCTTATCCTATGATTGAACTTCTGCATCATAGCATATTTACCCAGCGCAGCTTTCAAGTGATCCTTAGTTTGAAAAATCTTACCAGTATACAAAGCTCCACGTAACGAATTAGAAGTTTCACTTCTGATAGGTTCAATACAATACTGATCTGCCCCTGAAATTACCCATCTGGATGGAACTGCATCAACTACTGGGTAATATTGATGTGAACCCGTAAGGTTATATAACCCCCAAACCCACACTCAATTTGTTTTACACCCAAGAACTCCCAAAAATCAGATTCTTCAACCTCCTAGACCCGATGAATACTCAATCCACGAACCCGGAAGTATAAACACTCAAGAACGCCACAAAGGAAGCCTTCCTTTGATAAGTTCAGTAGTTCTATCAAGAACAAGTAGGTGAAACGAAATTTCACTCAAGTTTTGTATTAATTGATCAATGGTTTTATAAAATGACTTACAAATGAGTTTAAATAGAAAATGAAATGTCTTGGAACAACCCTCCAAGCATGGGAAATGAAAGCAAGTAAAGGAAGGTGTGATTTGTTGACTAGGAAGCTTTGAACTCAATAAAAACGTGCAACACAATTATCAAATGAAGATAACACAATTGTCAAAGTAAGACAACAATTGTCAAAGTAAGACAGCTTCGGGATACTTTGAAATAACCGACCATATCTTCCTCGTGTGACCTCCAATAGATCTGATTCCAAATTGAAAGTTGAAGATAAGATCATGAACTTTGACAAGTCCTACTCACACGTCTCTAGAAACCTAACCGTTCACACGTTATGAATTTCCAAAGTTATCCCTTCGAATTAGCAAGTTGCATCTTCCTTAACTTGAATTACATTCACTAAGGTTGGGCCCTCCTTTTGCAAGTCCATTCCTTCCATGGGCCTCCATGAATATGCCTGAGCCCAAATCCCTTGAATTAGCCCACTCAATGCATTTTTGAATTTCTTAGTACGTGCTCTTGTAACCGGCCCAACGGGAACTTGGATTGGATCCGCATTCCATGCTCTTGTGCTAGATAAGTCTTCATCATTCCCCTCCTCTTGAAAAGGATTTGTCCTCAAATCAAGGTCATCACCTGCATCAAAAGGACTTAAATCAGAAACATTGAATGTAGCACTTACATTATACTCACCGGGCAAGTCTAGCTTATACGCATTATCATTGATGCGTTCTAGGACTTGAAAAGGACCATCCCCTCTAGGTAGTAGCTTGGATTTCCTCTGGGTCGGAAATCGCTCCTTGCGCATATGCACCCAAACCCATTCTCCAGGTTCGAAGACCATCTGTCGTCGGCCCTTATTGGCTTGTTTTTCATATTGCTCCGTTCGCCGTTCAATGTTGACCTTTGCTTTCTCATGAATCTGCTTTACAAGTTCAGCTTTTCTTTTCCCATCTAAATTCACATGCTCAGACATTGGTAATGGTGATAAATCCAAAGGAGTTAAAGGATTAAAACCATAAACAATCTCAAATGGTGAAAATTTAGTAGCAGAATGAACAGAACGATTATAAGCAAACTCAACATGCGGTAAGCATTCTTCCCATGTTTTAATGTTCTTTTTGATAATTGCACGCAACAAGGTAGATAAGGTCCTATTTACTACTTCTGTTTGACCATCAGTTTGAGGATGACAAGTAGTTGAAAACAACAACTTAGTTCCTAACTTAGCCCATAAGGTCTTCCAGAAATAGCTTAAGAACTTAGCATCCCTATCAGAAACAATTGTTCTAGGCACGCCATGTAAGCGAACAATTTCTTTAAAGAACAAATCTGCAACATGTGAAGCATCATCAGTCTTGTGACATGGAATAAAATGTGCCATTTTAGAAAATCTATCCACGACAACAAACACGGAATCTCTTCCCCTTTTTGACCTAGGCAAACCTAATACAAAATCCATTGAAATATCAATCCAAGGTTCACTAGGAATTGGAAGTGGTGTATATAAGCCATGGGGTTGTACTCGGGATTTCGCTTGCCTACATGTGACACACCTACCACAAAGTCTCTCAACATCTCGTTTCATGTGTGGCCAATAGAAGTGTTCTTGCAGAACGGCTAAGGTTTTAGCTACCCCAAAGTGTCCCATTAGCCCTCCCCCATGTGATTCTCTCACCAGCAAATCTCGCAAGGAACAATTTGGTATACACAATTTATTGTCTCGAAACAAGAAACCCTCATGTCTAAAATACTTACCACTGGCACTCTTTTCACAAGATACATAATCTTCACAAAAATCACAATCTAAAGGATATAAATCTTTAATATGCTCAAAACCAAGAATCTTAGCATCAAGAGTAGATAGAAGAGTGTACCTTCGAGAAAGTGCATCAGCAACGATGTTCTCCTTACCTTGTTTATATCGAATAACGTACGGAAAAGTCTCAATGAATTCGACCCATCGTGCATGCCTCTTATTCAACTTGTGTTGGCCTTTAAGGTGTTTTAAGGACTCATGATCGGTGTGAATCACGAATTCTTTAGGCCACAAGTAATGTTGCCATGTCTGTAAAGCCCGAACCAATGCATACAGCTCTTTATCATAAGTCGGGTAGTTTAAGGCTGCCCCACTTAGTTTCTCACTGAAGTAAGCAATTGGTCGTCCCTCCTGCATTAATATTGCACCTATACCAATACCTGAAGCATCACATTCAATTTCAAACGTTTTATTAAAGTTAGGTAAAGACAATAAAGGGGCGTTGGTCAGCTTGTGCTTAATCAATTGAAACGCCTTCTCTTGTTCTTCTCCCCACTTGAATCCAACGTTCTTTTTTATTACTTCGGTAAGCGGTGCGGCCAATGAGCTAAAATCTTTCACAAACCGTCGGTAGAAACTAGCAAGTCCATGAAAACTTCTTACATTACCTACAGTCGTGGGACTCGGCCACTCTTGAATTGCACTTACCTTCTCCTCATCAACCTGTATACCCTGTGCACTAACAACAAATCCTAGAAACACAAGTTTATTGGTGCAAAAGGTACACTTTTTCAGATTAGCAAACAACTTTTCTTTCCTGAGTACATCTAAGACAGATTTTAAATGCACTACATGTTCATCCAAGTTTTTGCTATATATGAGAATATCATCAAAATAAACAACTACGAATTGTCCAATGAAAGCTCGCAAAACATGGTTCATTAATCTCATGAAAGTACTAGGAGCATTAGTTAACCCAAAAGGCATAACTAACCATTCATACAAACCATATTTTGTTTTAAACGCAGTTTTCCACTCATCACCTTCTTTCATTCTAATCTGATGGTATCCACTTTTCAAATCAACTTTAGAAAATACACAAGAACCATGCAATTCATCTAGCATATCATCTAAGCGAGGAATAGGATGTCGATACTTTACCGTTATATTGTTAACAGCGCGGCAATCAACACACATTCTCCATGAGCCGTCCTTCTTAGGAACCAAAATAACTGGAACAGCACAAGGACTCATGCTTTCCTGAACATACCCTTTTTTCATTAATTCATCAACCTGCCTTTGAAGCTCCTTTGTCTCCTCGGGATTACTGCGATAGGCTGGTCGGTTTGGAATGGTTGCGCCGGGTACAAAATCAATTTGATGCTCAATCCCTCGAATAGGTGGCAAACCATCTGGAATTTCCTCGGGAAAAACATCATCAAATTCCTGCAAGAGAGATAAAACAGAGCTAGGCAAAGAAGCCTCAAGTTGGTTAACATTTAAACATTCTTCCTTATACATAAGTATAAGTATGGGTTTGTTGGACAACATCGCTCTTTTAACATCACTCGCTCTAGCATAAAAATTTGTTTTTCTCTCTTCTTTTCTTTCAATGGCCGTTTCTCTCTCATTTTTTTCTTTCTTTTTTGTCTCGGCCTCTTTTTCTTTTGCTCTCATTTTCTGTTTCTCACTCTCTTGTTGCAACCTCAATTGATCCTCATAAACTTGTTGTGGTGTCAAAGGAACTAGAGTGATTGTCCTTTGGTTATGCACGAAAGAGTACTTGTTGGTGAAGCCATCATGACTAACACGTCGGTCAAACTGCCATGGTCGTCCTAGTAACAAGTGCCCTGCTTGCATTGGAACTACGTCGCATAACACTTTGTCTTCATATTTTCCGATTTGAAAAGAAATCATAACTTGTTTGTTCACCTTTACCTCACCACTATCGTTTAGCCATTGCAACTTGTAAGGTCGGGGGTGTTTAATTATTGGCAAGCCTAACCTTTCCACCATAAGAGTGCTAGCAACATTAGTACAACTACCACCATCTATTATCATACTACATACCTTGTTATTAACATGGCACCTAGTATGGAAAATGTTTTCTCGTTGTACTTCTTCTTTTTTGACTTGGACACTTAGCGCTCGCCTTGCCACCAACATCTCTCCTTGGACAGCGTATTCTTCATTATCAGCATCCTCCAATGGTGGCATAGAGTCGGTGTTTTCTTCGTCATCTTCTGATTCGACCTCTCCATTATCTCGTATCACCATAACTCTTTTGTTTGGACATTGGCTAGCTATGTGACCCCTGCCTTGACACTTAAAACACTTAATATCACGATTCCTAGAAGTGGAAGAATCGGATTTACCTTGATTTCCATTGTTTGTTGCTTCTGGCTTTTGCTCGGCCTTAGGCTTCATCATCGGCTGCTTCTCATCTTTCTTCCAATGATTTGGTCTCCAAGCTGATGAACTAGAATTTTGGCTTGGACGTGTATTACCCCTTCTTTTGAGCTGGTTCTCTATTTTTATTGCCATGTGAACCATGTCCTCCAACTCCACATAATGTTGCAATTCCACCACATTGGTAATTTCACGATTCAAACCTGCCAAGAACCTAGACATTGTTGCTTCCCGATCCTCCTCTATATTTGCTCGAATCATAGCGACCTCCATCTCCTTATAATATTCCTCCACACTTCGATTGCCTTGTCGAAGACTTTGCAACTTGTTGTATAGCTCCCGGTAGTAATAGCTCGGGACGAATCGCTTCCTCATCACTGCTTTCATCTCCTCCCACGTCTCTATTGGACGCTCCCTATTTCTCCTCCTGTTCATCACCAATTGATCCCACCAAACAATAGCATATTCAGAAAATTCAATGGCAGCAAGTTTTACCTTCTTATTCTCGGAATAATTGTGGCAATCGAACACTAGCTCCACCTTCTTTTCCCATTCGAGATAAACCTCCGGATCATTTTTCCCTTGAAACGATGGAATCTTCATTTTGATACTACCCAAGTTATTATCTTCACGATTCCTAACTACCCCATTTTGACCCCGAAATCCTCTTCTCGGTACTCCTTCATGCCTACCTCCTCTAGGCCTATTTCTACCCATTTCAACTTCAGATTCGAAATCATCATCATCCCCACTTCTAAGCTCACGTTCTCTCTCAGATACATCTCCGAAAACACCACGCCTATTTTGTCTACCCAAGTTCAAAGGTTGTTCCCTTTGTATACGAGCTATAACCTCATCTTGTTGATCCATCCTATCTCTAATATCCCCAAAAACCACGTTCATTCGCTCGAATTGCTGCTGCATGGCCTTCAGAACAATGGACATGTTCTCCTCTCTAGGTGTTGAATCACTTTGGTTCGACATTATAGAAAGCTGCAATGAAAGAGTTAGAAAAAAAAAATCCTCACAATCCTCACGTGTTTGCACTCAAGATACCACTCCACTCGTGTTTCACTCTAATAGGCTTTTCTCGATGCTGTGCTCACACTCTCTTGCCTTTTTCCACTCTTTATTTTCACCCTCAAGTCCTATAAGAACTAATTGAACTTAACAAAGAAGAAATAACCAATGTATGAATATTCTAACCAACAAAAAACCCACGAAATAACAACACAACCAGAATATATATATATATATATATTTTGGATAATGATTTTTTTTTTTTTTTTTTTTTGGATAATGAACACAACTCACAACACAACCTAGAATAGTCAACAAAGAAAAGAACTTAGGATACAAGCACGAATTTGGTGTACAACTCAAAGAAGTCTTAGGATACAAGCACGAATTGGTGTAGAACTCAAAGAAGACTTAGGATACAAGCACAAATTTGTGTAGAAGTCAAAGAAATCTTAGGATATAAGAAGAATTTGTGTAGAAGTCTTGTTCTAATTTTTTTTTTCTTTTTTTTTTTTGGAATTTTAATATAATCAATACACAAAATCTTCAAGAAGAACAAGCAAGAAAAAAGAGCAAACAATAAAATGCAGAAGCTATGAATTAAAAGAACGAAAATTCAAAGATAAATCAAACCTAATTTTGGAACTTTGGCTCTGATACCAAATGATGTGAACCCGTAAGGTTATATAACCCCCAAACCCACACTCAATTTGTTTTACACCCAAGAACTCCCAAAAATCAGATTCTTCAACCTCCTAGACCCGATGAATACTCAATCCACGAACCCGGAAGTATAAACACTCAAGAACGCCACAAAGGAAGCCTTCCTTTGATAAGTTCAGTAGTTCTATCAAGAACAAGTAGGTGAAACGAAATTTCACTCAAGTTTTGTATTAATTGATCAATGGTTTTATAAAATGACTTACAAATGAGTTTAAATAGAAAATGAAATGTCTTGGAACAACCCTCCAAGCATGGGAAATGAAAGCAAGTAAAGGAAGGTGTGATTTGTTGACTAGGAAGCTTTGAACTCAATAAAAACGTGCAACACAATTATCAAATGAAGATAACACAATTGTCAAAGTAAGACAACAATTGTCAAAGTAAGACAGCTTCGGGATACTTTGAAATAACCGACCATATCTTCCTCGTGTGACCTCCAATAGATCTGATTCCAAATTGAAAGTTGAAGATAAGATCATGAACTTTGACAAGTCCTACTCACACGTCTCTAGAAACCTAACCGTTCACACGTTATGAATTTCCAAAGTTATCCCTTCGAATTAGCAAGTTGCATCTTCCTTAACTTGAATTACATTCACTAAGGTTGGGCCCTCCTTTTGCAAGTCCATTCCTTCCATGGGCCTCCATGAATATGCCTGAGCCCAAATCCCTTGAATTAGCCCACTCAATGCATTTTTGAATTTCTTAGTACGTGCTCTTGTAACCGGCCCAACGGGAACTTGGATTGGATCCGCATTCCATGCTCTTGTGCTAGATAAGTCTTCATCAAATATGGGGGAACAACACCACCGGCCTGTTGATTATCTGGTTGTTCCATTCCTTGACAATCCTCATCTGACAAGTGCTCTGGAGTATGACACGAGGTTGGAGGCAACAGAATCCCATCATCATCGGACGAATTTGAATGAGTAACATTATCTGACTGTTCGTAATCATCTGCAAATGATGGTGGGATCCCGTGGTCACCCTCCCATAATGGGACAGCCGTAGACGGCGTGAAATTACTAGTGCTAGCACCTGCAAAATTGGTTCCAAAAGAAGGAGGACGTAGTGCATCTGGAATTTTAGTGGACCACCCTGGAATCGGTGCAGGTATTTGCGGAGAATATCTAACATGATTGTCTACCTTTTCAACAATACCGACATATATCTCATGAACAGCTCGGTCACAAACTAGCAAAAAATAAACATCTTCGTCACGTCGGATGATGTATTTTCTTCTTTCATTCATATCATTGGAGACGACCGAACTGACAACTACATCATGCAAACTTCTATCAACCCCAATCAAACCATATATCAAATCTAACAACTGCGCATATGTCAAATCATCTGTAACCACCTGAACGAACGGCTCCCCACCAACATACTTCAACCCATCCCACTGCCCGTTGTAATTAATTATCAGCCTGCGCATAGCCATTTTTCTGAAAAAATTAAAAAAACTTGGTTACAATTCATAACATTTTACATAAAATTTCAGAGTGTTGTAAGCCATATTTCATAAACTTTCATTTTACCGTGAAACATGTACCAATTTATTGCGCAAACCGGGTTTCACGCAAACATTTCAGCGTGATTCACGCAGAAATTATTGCGTGATTCACGCAAACTGGGTTTCACGCAAAAATTTCTGCTTGAATCACGTTGAAATTATTGCTTGAAACCCGATTTGCGTGAATCACGCAATAATTTTTGCGTGAATCACGCAGAAATTATTGCGTGAAACGTGTTTCACGTAACAATTATAGCGTGATACACGCAGAAATTGTTGCGTGAAACGTGTTTCACGCAATAATTTCAGCGTGATTCACGCTGAAATTTTTGCGTGAAACCCGGTTTGCGTGAATCACGCAATAATTTTTGCGTAAATCACGCAGAAATTATTGCGTGAAACGTGTTTCACGTAACAATTGTTGCGCAATAATTTCAGCGTGAATCACGCTGAAATTGTTGCGTGAAACCCAATTTGCGTGAATCACGCAAAAATAATGTGTTTCACGCAAAAATTTCTACGTGAATCACGCTGAAATTGTTGCTTGAATCAAACTGAAATTGTTGCGTGAAAACCGGTTTGCATGAATCACGCAAAAATAATGTATTTCATGCTAAAATTTGTACATGATTCACGTTAAAATTTTAGCGTGATTCAAGCATAAATTGTTACGTGAAACCCGATTTGCGTGAATCACGCAATAATTTTTGCGTGAATCACGCAGAAATTATTGCGTGAAACGTGTTTCACGTAACAATTATAGCGTGATTCACGCAGAAATTATTGCGTGAAACGTGTTTCACGCAATAATTTCAGCGTGATTCACACTGAAATGTTTGCGTGAAACCCGGTTTGCGTGAATCACGCAATAATTTTTACGTGAATCACGCATAAATTATTGCGTGAAACGTGTTTCACATAACAATTATAGCGTGAATCACGCAACAATTATTGCGTGAAACGTGTTTCACGCAATAATTTCAGCGTGAAACGTGAATCACGCAGAAATTATTGCGTGAAACGTGTTTCACGTAACAATTATAGCGTGAATCACGCAACAACACGTTTCACGCAATAATTTCAGCGTGATTCACGCTGAAATTATGTGTTTCACGCAAAAATTTCTACATCATAGCATATATTAATATATAATTTTGTAAAGTAGAGAGAGAGAGAGAGAGAAGCACTTTGGAGGAGTGAAAAAGCGATTATTTGAAAGCACTTGCAACATGAAAGAAGAACAAGTGGCAATATATGATGACCTCAGAGAATTTATTATTATTATTTTTAGGGTTAATCGTAATAACGTCTGTATATATATATATATAGATATAATTACATAAAAATATGAAAATAATTAATAATGATAATAACTCCTCTTTGACCGGTAAACTAACTGTTGACCACAGTTAGTTACTAACTGTCAAATGGGTAAAATCGTTCTTTTTAATTTTTTTTTAAAATTTTTTTTTAAATGAACTAAATGAGATATGGTCCATTAGATGAGATAAAAATATCTTTATTTATCTGGTCCATTGTCAAAAAAAAAAATCAATTTTTTTTTTAAATTTTTTTGTTAATCACTACTTCTTCTTCTTCTAATTTTTTTTTCTTTTTTCAATTTCTTTCTTCATCATTTTTTTTCCTTTTCCTCTATCTTCTTCTTCTTCTTTCAATTTTTTTTTTCAAATTCTTCTTCTTCTCTTATTTTTTTTTTTTGTTATTCCTCTTCTTTCTTCTTCTTCTTTTCTTTTTTTAGATTTTTCTCTTCTTTCTTCTTCTTCTTATTTTCTTTTCTTTTTCCAAATTTTCCTCTACTTTTCTTTTTTTACAGATTTTTTTTTTATTTTTATTGTTTCTCTTCTTTTTCTTCTTCTTCTTCTTTACTTTTTTTTTTTCAGATTTTTTTATTCTTCTTCTTCTTTTCTTTTTATTTTTGTTCTTCCTCTTCTTTCTTCTTCCTCATCCTCCTTTTCTTTTTTTTTTTCCAGATTTTTTTTAAAATTTTTTTTTCTAAAAAGACGATTTTACCTCTTTGACCGTTAGTGACTAACTGTGGTCAATCAGTCAAAGGGAAGTTATTATTATTATCAATTATTCTCATATTTTTGTGCAATTATGCATATATATACGGGGAGCTATTGCAATTACCCCTTATTTTTATAGAAAAAATTTCTATTGATCAACTAAACAGTGATAGCATAATCAAAGTCCAAGCACAAAGAATAAATACCTACCTCGATCGCCATCGACGAGCCAAACAAGATGACCAGAGCCTTTGCATGATCAGGATTCAAAGCCATGTCCAGCTTTTTTAGTGTGAATGAGCATTACAAAACCAACATAATCACGAATCACGTAATCGGGGGGGAATGAGAAGAAGAAAATTGAGAAGGTCAGGGTTCAAAATTCTGAATCTATTATTATATATAATTTATTTTTTTTATATTTAAATTAAATGTATTATTTTTTTATATATTATTTTTTTTTTCAAAAATTATTGGGGGGCCAGGGCTCCATTGTAGTCCGCCCTTGTGTGGAACCAAGATCAATGTTACCGCGCCTAATATTCAAACTGGCATCTGTATTGATCTTAAAATTTGCCAACTTCAAGATGAATCCAAAGGGCAAACCTATCCACACAAGCTGGAGGAAGGGAAGCAGATTAGCAGAGGAATCATGAAACTCACTTAAAATAAAAATGTTAAATTTGTGTTTATTAAGCTAAATTGTATGGTCTCTTTTACTCAATAGCTATATAAATAAAAATGAGCTTTATGTATAATCTTAATTTTTAGTGTAAGATTAAAAATAAAATTTCCCTTAAAAGATTCTCGTGCCAATTGTTATTCAAAGTTTTAAATTGTGTAATATATTTTTAAAAATTTATTTCCAATAAAGAGAAGTCATCACATTTTTGGGTTATCTTTTGGTTCAAAACCTTTAAAATTAATCTTATAATTCTACAATTATATATATATATATATATATATATATATATATATATTCATTCTCGCATATCCATCCATAACTCAAGTGCTTAGTGCACCTCCTTCACTAATATATTTACTAGCATACGCGAATAGATATCTAAATTTTAGTAATTGGTATCGATAGGTGTAAATAATTATTAATTTTATAATTATACACTCAAAATATATATATATATATATCAACTTTCGCGGTTGGGCTTTTCATAGCCGAAAAGGGCCATCAATCCATTTATTAATATTCTATAAGTATGGGCTCGCCTATCCTTTTGTTTGCACCGTCGACAATTTGCAAAATATTTAAATACTTAAATTAGTCGAATTTAATTAAATAAAATATATTTTTTATTTGTAAAAAAATAAATTTAATAAAAATAAAATTTAAAAAAATGATTTGGATAGCTTTTTAAAAAACCAAAAATGATTTGATTGCCCGCGAAAGTCGTAGCCCTTAATTGCTTAGGAGAATCGGCTTTATTTAGGGATCGTTTGAGAAAACTTTTACTTTTAACTTTTGACAGCAGAAGAAAAGAAGTAAAAGCATGAACTTTTTAGTTACTGTTTGGATGATATATTTCAGAAGAGCTTTAATACCTAGAAGAGCTTTTGAGACTGTTTGAGTGAAATATTTTAAAAAGTCTACAAATTATGATAGAATATTTTTACCCTTCAAGAAGAGCTTTTAAAACTGTTTGGCTGGAACATTTTACCATAATCTCTACTCAATATAATTTT
The DNA here is from genome assembly GCA_003430845.1 of Xanthoceras sorbifolium. NCBI lineage: Eukaryota > Viridiplantae > Streptophyta > Magnoliopsida > Sapindales > Sapindaceae > Xanthoceras > Xanthoceras sorbifolium. The sequence goes on along the minus strand of CM010620.1, from coordinate 7,134,547 downwards.
AACTTTGTAATGAAAAAATACATAAATTTTTTTTTTATAAATATTTATTAGTTCATATGGGGTAATATAACATTTCTAAATTTATATTTCATCAATAAAAGAAATGAAGTAATTAAAATTCATTTAAAATTTTAAATACATATATGCATAATAATTTACTACAAATTATAAAGATAATATAACATCAAATCCTAATGATAAAAGTGAAAAGAATTTCATCTTAACAATAGTTCTCTAGCAATTCTACCACGAATGACCTCCATTTCACTTTCATCCATTATTAAATCTACAAATGGTTCTTCATCCTCAGACACATAATCTTGATTTTCATCGTATGATTGAAACTCAACATCTGTAATGGTCTCTCTCCTTATGAAATTATGCAAAGTCATTGAAACTGTAACAATAGCTACTTGCTTATCAAACTTATAATTATGCATGTTTTGCAAAATTTTCCACAACGTAAGTAACAAAACACATTTGTTAATTTCATTATTACATATAACAAATCTTTTTAAACCCTAAACCCTAAATCTATGAGATTACCTAATGCATCTAGACGTGCAAGAAATTGATGCTTGAAAACGAAATGATGGTTAATAGAAGATGACATCTTACCTTCTTTTTTCCTACAATTCATCTCCTTGCAGAACCATTTGAAAGTTTAGCATCTGGCTTCAATCGAACAACAAATACAGCTTCAGCTTCAAATCTTCTGGCGTTTAGGTGTAAACTTTTCGATAGAGTTGAAGAGATGAGAGAAAAAAATGTGAATTTGGTCCGTGAAGAACAGAAGAGAAGAGAACAAATGTTACTGCTGTGAAAAAAAGAAGAGAAAAAAAAAATACCAGACAACTCGTGAAGAAGAAGAAGAGTAAAAAAATTGTTTGTAGGCCGAGTTAAAATAGGAGGGTATTTTTGTCTCAAACAAATATTTGGGTAGTCAATATAAAAATTAGTGTGGGGTGAGTAGGTTTGCAATTTTCATTTATTTTTTGGACCTTTTCGCTAAATTCCCTTTAATATATTTATAATTAAAATATTATAAAAAAAAAACTGTTGAAAAAATCTCGTCGAGATCTTCAAAATGAACCAAATATTATATATATAAATTATTTAATCCATTTTTTTTTATCTCATCTTTAAAATTTTTTATTTTTAATTAAACATTTGTGGGAGCAATATAGTAATTCAGAAAATTTGATGTGAAAATATTTATGAGTTTTAGTGAAAAATTGAATAAAGTATGTTTATTAAATTAAAAACTTATATGTTAAAGTATGTTTAAGCTAAAATATAATTTGATCAACAATTAAAAAAAGATATGACTAATTATGTGAATAATTATTTTTTAAATATTATATGATTAATTATTTAAATATATTAAAAAAATTAATTAATCTTCAATAAGTTATCAAATAAAAATTAATTAATATTATATAAAAAAATATAATATTCTTTAAAGATACTTTTTACATCAATTTAGTGTTAATAACATTAGAGTAAGGCTAATATAGTACCATTTTGGTGTGAAGTGATTTGGAGCACCAAATCCCACTTTCCAAAAAAAAAAAAAAATTTAGTCACACTTTCCAAAAAAATTTGGTGTGACACTATTTATCATACTAATTTTTTTTAATTTTTATAAATTTTACATTTTACCTTCCTTTGTTTAATTCAAATAAATTTTATTCCTTTTATATTCTTTTATCAATTTAATATATTTATACAATTTAATAAATAATAAAATTTATAAATTAAAATATTATAAAAAATATACCGTTAGAAAGATCTCGTCGAGATCTTCAAAATAAACCCAATATTATATATATAATTTATTTAATCCATTTTTTTATCTCATCTCTAAATTTTTTATTTTAAATTAAATTTTTAATAATTATAATGTAAAAATACGGTAATATAATAAAAATAATAATATTAAAATTAAGTAAAATTAACTACATATCCGAAATTAAAATACAAAATAAAGCAAATTAAAACATAATTTAATAATAAAACACACGATAATGACAATTCTAAATAACCATTTAATAATCCGGAAGGTTAGATACACTTCCTCCAGAACCACAAAAAAATTGGCCAAAGGCATTAGATGATTCACTTCCTCTTTCAAATTGTTAATCACGAGCCATTTTGGCATAAATTCTCATTTGTTCACTTCATAGAGCATCACGTACCATTGAATCGTTTATGAAATCTACATCTCTTTCTAAAATTTTATTTTCTTCACATCGTTCTCGCAACTCTAATTTTTTTGTCTTATTTTGAGTTCGTAAAAGTTGAAGTTGATAATTATTTTGCATTAGAGACTGAATTTGTTACATACAGGCTTTGTTTTCTTTGAACATACTTATCAGTTGCTTATTTTCTTCTTTCATGGATTTATAAAATTGTATCACTTGCTTATTTTAAAGTATGTTTATGTTAAAGTATGATTTGATCAACTATTAAAAAAATATATAATTTATTATGTGAATAATTATTTTTTAATATTATATGATTATTAATTTTATATAAGTTATTAAATAAAAATTAATAATATTATATAAAAAATATTCTTTAAAGATGCTGTTTATACAAATTTAATGTTAATAACCATTGAAGCGAAAAAAAATTTAGTATAAGCATATTTTATAAAGATACTTTTTTAATACTAAAATGATGTAATATTTGGTGTGATATATTGATCTTATTTTTAAATTAAAAAATTAAAAAAATTTAGTGTAAGAATATTTTATAAAAATACTTTTTTTATAACTAAAATGATGTAATATTTAGTGGCGATATTGCCAGCCGCCACGAACGTCACAGGCCATAGGAAACGAAAGGCCCCAGTGTTTCACTCACCAACTCTCTTTTCTTTCGTTGGCGTGCGCGCGCACACATATACACACAGAGTCCAGCAGCAGTCAGCAGCATTTCTCGACCATGGTCGTCGGCGTTCTCGCTTTACAGGGATCTTTCAACGAACACATCGCAGGCACACACTCTCTCTCTCTTTCCTCTCATGCCCGATTAATTTTATATTAATGTAACTCGTTTATTTTTTTTTTACGTAGGGTTATGTTGAATTTTGTATCCAGTTTATTGTTAAAAGACGAAGAGAATATATATGTTTTTGAGCGGTTTTTTTTTTTTTTTTCCTCTTTTGCAGCTCTGAGGAGGCTTGGAGTGAAAGGTGTGGAAATAAGGAAGCCAGAGCAGCTCGATAATGTGAGCTCTCTTATCATTCCTGGCGGCGAAAGCACCACCATGGCCAAGCTCGCCGAGTTTCACAAACTGGTCCCTTTCTTTCTCTCTCTCTCTCTCTCTCTCTCTCTCTCCCTCTCTCTGTGCTTCTGCTGTTGTTGTTTTTCTTTCTCTTATTGGTTGATTTGTTTTTTGTATTGAAGTTCTCTGTTTTGTGTGTTTTGTTTTGGATGAGAGTAGTGTTCAACTGTTAGAGAAATTTTGCAACTTGAAGGAACATGTATTATTTTGGCTTTTCAATTAATTGTTAGAAAAACATGTTTTGAATTGGTTTTCAAATGGTGAATAATTAATACGGAATTGGTGATTTATAGTGGTTGTGAAGCAGGGATGCTTGACTGAAAAGATAGCTGTTGCTGCTCTCAGCAAAAGTTTCAAAGTTATATAGAATTCAAAGTTTTCTTGTACTGTGTTTTATAGGAAGCAAAAATTACCTTGTTAAGTATATTCTTTTCGATCATGCCAGTTTCCTGCATTGCGCGAGTTTGTTAAAATGGGAAAGCCTGTCTGGGGTACCTGTGCAGGTCTTATCTTCTTGGCAGACAAGGCAGTTGGTGGGTTTTTTTTTTTTTTTCAAATCAATATTTTCTTGTTATGCCTGGAATGCAAGTTTAGGAATTCATTTTTTTCTGGTTTTGACTTGGAATTCAGTAAAATGATAAGCTTCTGATTTATTTTTTTGAATTTGACAATTGTGCTATGATGTCTCCAGGACAGAAACTAGGAGGACAAGAACTAGTTGGAGGGCTTGATTGCACTGTTCATAGAAATTTCTTTGGCAGCCAGGTAAAATGTGTGCTTTTTCACTCTCGAGTACATTGTAGAAAAAAAATTGTATAACAAGATGTTTAAAACATGCAACTAAATGTCAGGGACATACATAGAGATCTAAGTTTTATTGGTAAGGTGATGCATCATAATCAAAATGGGAGAAAAAATTTTTTTTGGATATGGTGAAATATATAAATTTTGGGGTTAAAGACACGGAATTAGGGCAAGGACTTGGTGGGGATTGAAAAGATTTCTCGTGTTTAAATAGCCTTTCAAGTTGCAATATGTTTTCTAGAATAGGGACATCTTTATGATAAATATCCTATATTTAGAGTAATGGTCGGATAAATTGTAGGATCTAGTGGAATGTTCTAATTTCAATTTTCCATATCTGTTTGTGAGGATTGTTTCTTCTGTGATTGTTTCATGCTGATTGCTCACATAACGCTGTAATCAAATCAACACCCTTAACCAATAGAGTGGGAAGTGACAAATCTATTAAACATGTTAAAATCAAAATTTGAATTTGTGAATTGCTTATCTGCAGTTGGTAATATTGAAATTAGGTCTTTGGAATTGGAATTAAGTAGCATTCAGTACGACTGTGCGACAATCCCTACTTTTTCTCTAAGAAGATGACCTCTAAATTGTCAAATTCCAAATGTAGGGCTGAATTCTGTACTGCCATATACACTTCATTGAATTCTGTTTAACGGGAACTTCAGATTTGTTACATATACTTAGTTAACCATGATAATCTATAACCTGTTACTAGTGATTAAAACATATCAACTTTCACTTTCACTTTCATTCTTATTTTGTATTTTTTGTACATTATGCTTTTACAGTAAGAAATATGCTATCCTGCTTAGGCAAGACTGCTAGTTAGTAACCTATTATAGTGACAGGGGAACTAATTCTGTTTGTTGTGTTTACAAAATTGTGTTTACTCAGATTCAAAGCTTTGAGGCAGATATATCAGTGCCAGAGCTTGCTTCCAAGGAAGGTGGTCCTGAGACATTTCGTGGAGTTTTCATCCGTGCACCTGCAGTCGTCGAAGTAGGACCAGAAGTTGAAGTGCTGGCTGATTATCCTGTACCATCTAACAAGGTGTTGTATTCAAGTTCTACTGTTGAAATCCAAGAGGTTTGCATATTCTCTTTTATAATAATTGATTTATTTACTAGCAATAATTTAAAACGAAATTCAATCTGCTATACAACATACATAACGGATTCTTGAAACTTGTCGTCTTGTCAAGATGTATGGACTGTTTGCTTATAAATGAAGTTGTAAATATGATAATTGAGAGTGCATGTGCCTTTTGCAACTATCGGTTTCAACATTCATTTTGTTTTGATGAGAAATTGAACACAATAAGAGTTATTTGGAGATTTTTTTTTGTTCATAGTAAGTAGTAATATTGGTTTAGTTACATAATTAGGGTTTCAAAGTGGGAGACACCAGTTGAAAATCTAATTTTGCAGCCAAACTGGTGTTTTTGTTGGAAATTCTTCTATAAAAAGCTCAAAAGCATTTTTTTTTTTTTAAACAGAAACCATTGTAGAAAACAGAGTGTTCCCAGTTTTCTTTACACTTGTGCAGTTTAAAGGTTTAGGATAAAGATGAAATCTTCTCATATATGTCCAAGTTATTAGTTAATAATGCAACATCCTTAAGAATTCTAGGTGATCTGATGGTGTACAACAAATAAAAAGTTTGAATTATATTGTCAAGATGTACAAGCCTAGTGGTGGAAGAATTTTTTTCCCTAGTAGTTCGGTTGAGACCTCCAATTGGGTAGTCCACCAAAAGTGCCTCTCTGTAGCCATCTCTATCCAATTATTAAGCCTATGGGTTGTCGGCCAAGTAGTTTGAATATATCCAGCATTCACATTAAGGATTGATGTACATCTAACTATATAGATTACCTTTGTTTAATCTGAGCCGCTGTATTAATCAGCCTTGGACACTGCAGTTGTCCATTACATATAGCACTGAACTTGCAATTTGAAACATGTCGGGTAGAGATCAAGGACTTAGCACATATTCTGGAACTAAAGAACGCGGACTTAGTTTGATAACCTGGCTGAAAGAGCCATGTATATTTCCTGGAAATTACTTGCAAGCAACATACTACTGGATGAAACATATTGCAGTTGTTTGATCTGTTTTTGTGGCCATTATTGGGTATTCCAGGAGAATTCTACGCCTGGGGAGAAAGTGATTGTTGCTGTAAAACAAGGGAACTTGCTAGGGACTGTCTTCCATCCTGAATTGACGGCAGATACTCGATGGTATTAAGCTTTCCAATGTCCTTTCATAATTATGATCTGATTTGAGGTTCTAAGTTACTGTTTATGCAGGCATAGTTACTTCTTGAAGATGGCGAGGGAGGTTGGAGACGGGGCCTCAAGTAGCATTGTTGTAGTAGGAGAAGAGGATCCAGGTCTCAACCAACAACCAAAGATCGATCTTCCTGTATTCCAATAGCGGCTGTGAGAAATACCATGAAGCATCTTTATCTCATTTACTAAATCCTTATTTTACTTTCAAAATGTAGTTGGCTTTTACTTTTGGCGATGCTTGAAATCTTCTAATGCTAGTCGCCCGTTCAGCAAAGGTTCACATTAGGTTGTTTAATACAGATATTATTTGTTCTGCATTATCTACACATGCTGTTAAAAATTATCTTCAATTTCTTGAAAATGGTGATAAAGCGATTGGTTTTTCTGAGTTTCGTTTATTGTTTATTTATAGCTAATTCCTCACTTTTTCGATGCATTTTATTAGATATGCATACTGGTTATAAATGACATCTAATAGATCTATAATAAATCATCTACTGAGACTGATGATGTTTGAATCTGATCACATTTTGATCGAAACCAGGCTTGTCAATAGCTAATTTTAACCGTATAGTGATGTGTCCATGCTCGTTCCGTTAAAGATTTTTCAAAGACAACACTATCAGGAGGGTGGCACCACTGTGATTGTATATGGTTTGACTTCAATAATCATTCATGGAACTCTATTATGCATCCATACAATCAATAGACAATTCAACGGTTCTCAAATGTCAAACGAAATTGGCATAGTTAGTTGTGAATTATGAGATATAATGTTTTATGGGATCTTTAGGCAATGGAGTGGAGCGTAAGGTAGGGTTGGTTCTTTCGCGTGAATGATGCGTGAGTCGTTCGCTAGCGAGTGTGATCCCAGAGTTAACAAAGTCTTATTTTATTTATTTAATAAGTGTCTCAAATGGAGGTGGTAAGTTAAGGTTCCATGGTTGCAGGGCAAGCAAGCTCTGCGTTCCCATTCCTTTGTTTCTGGTGCTTTGAATGCAGGTCACTTGTTGCTTACGAGATGCCACAGTTATTTTTAATATGAGAAAATTTTATTGACTTTGATTAATTAAATATTCTATATATTTTCCAAGAACAAGATTTGGATTACACACAATTTTTTTTATAAAAAAAAAAATCCTTTTCATTTCATCCGAAATATCAACGAGCGCCTTTGGTTGAGGTATTTTGTTGTTATATAGGAGATTTTAAACCCAAGTCGTCCTAACATGAGGGCGAGAAAAAAATTGATTTATATTTATTGTAATAATTTTTTTTAAATGTAAAAAATATGAAGATAAAACGGAACTGAGAGTAACTATTGGTCATATAATTTTAACATGATATTTTTATGTGATTAAGAATTTATAATAATATGAGTCGCTACCATCACAAATGGAATGTAAAAAAAAAAAAAAATAATTGTAATAACAACTAATATAAAGTTATTATTTATGGGAACTCATGTCACGTAACTAGTAGTTTAGGTCTTTTTTTTTTATAAAAGTCGCATGACTGCTTTATGTGTTTCAATCCCTAGTAAAATCCTGCCTTTTCACGCATTCAAAACTTTTCAAACAATGCTTTCAAAAGTACGAGATGAAGTTGATACCCAGCGTAGAATAATGTTTAAATATTATTGTGAGGTTATTTTCTACCTGCTTACACTTTTAGATATGTTGGTTACTTACATGATATCAGATCATGGTTTAATTAGGAGTTTTCATTCGAATTTCTGAACCTGATTGAATTTGTCATGAGTTTGAATATATATTTGGGTTTGATCCACTTGCAAAGCCCGTCAATATGAACGTGTGAGGGGGTATGTCATGAAAAAAAAAAAACAACAATGCTTTCACTGGTCATCAAATAATTTTGATGCAACCCCTAGGGAATTTTTCGTGAGTTTAGCGTATATACTGTTAAATGGTAGTGTAAGCAAACCGAAAGGGAAACTCTTTTTCAAATTATGAAGCAAACGATTAACAATTCTTGCGTGTGTGTTTTTCTTAAAAGTCCTGCAAATTGATTTCTAAAGAGAAGCAAAGTGATAATAAAAACAGATTCACAGCTATTTTGTTAATCTCACAAGCTAAATGCTAGTTGGAAGCTGCTTTCTCATATATAATTTTTGCATGTTGAAGCAAAGATATTCCACAAAAATTAAGCCTGACTCAAGGGATCATTTGCTTCTTCAATTACTTTATATATATGTGTCTCTGTGTGTGTTGCAGCTCAATGAAATATCAACAAAGAGAAGAAGATAGAGAAATAGTTGGAGATTGAAGGTTAAATATAGAAAAATGGCAGCAGAGAGGAAGTCATATGTTTTGGTGGCTTTGATCTTAGTGTTAATGATATGCACGGAAGCTGTTCTTGTTCATGGTGCAGGAGGTAGTGGTGGTGGGAACAACAATGGGAATGGCAACAATGGCAACAACAATGGGAATGGAAACGATGGCAACAACAATGGGAATGGAAACAATGGTAATGACAATGGCAATGGCAACCATGGCAACAGCAATGGGAATGGAAACAATGACAACGGGAACGGCAACAACGGAAACAACAATGGGAATGGTAACAATGGCCATGGCAATGGAGGTGGAAATGGAGATGGAGACAATAATGGAAATGGAAACAATGGAAACGGAAACGGAAATGGAAACGGAAAGGGGAAAGGTGATCATGATGATCCTGATACAACGAACTATGATGAATTGTCACCATTAGCTTCTGGACAGGAAAGGTCCTTTTGCAAAGGAAAAGGTGGTTGCTATTTCAAGACCCTTGTGTGTCCACCAGAGTGCCCTGGAAAAAAGCCCAAGAAGAACAAGAGGAGCAAGGGATGTTTTGTTGACTGCAAAAAATGTGAAGTCACTTGCAAGTGTAAGCCTAATCTCATCACTTTGTTCTTCTGTTACATTTTTTATGAGAATTACTTGCATGTTGTGCTTTTGCAGCTATATTTCTATCATGAAAAGTTGGTTCTTACATTGTTATATGGTATGGTAGTCATAGGTAGGATCAACTGCTTTTGATCTAATCAAATAAACGTTAAATCGAGTCGCTTGTATAACTTTCCAGGAGTTATCCATCTTTAGATTTCTCCCATTTGAGCATGCATATGTCTATGAAAAGCAATTGGCAACCCTAGAATGAATATTAAACATTTTATTTTATACATCTATAATTCAGAAAGTGATCGCTGACCCTCGTAAGGTCAACAGTAAATTAATAAGTTGATGGAAAGTGAAACGTTTTAAGTAGTCAAAAGTGCTTCTACAAAGTAGAAGCACTTTGGGAGGGAATTTGCATATCTTTTTCTGGAATCATTACAACTACTATAAGACCACAAAATGTATAGGAATCTATCCATTGTTTAACTCAAGAACTGAGTTGATGTTCTTTTTTTTCAGGGAGAAAACCAAACTGTGATGGATATGGTTCTCTATGCTATGACCCTCGTTTCGTTGGAGGAGATGGTGTGATGTTCTATTTCCATGGAGCTAAGGGAGGAAACTTTGCCATTGTCTCAGATGACAACCTCCAGATCAATGCTCACTTCATCGGAACCCGACCACAGGGAAGGACAAGAGACTTCACTTGGGTGCAAGCCCTTGCTGTCATGTTTGACTCACACACCCTTGTCATTTCTGCAAAGAGAGTCTCAAAATGGGATGACAATCTTGATGCTCTCTCAATCAGATGGGATGGAGAGACAGTTGAACTCCAAGCCGATGGGGACGCAGAATGGAGGACTAATTCTGAGAAAAGGCAAGTAGTGGTTGAGAGAACTGATGACACCAACAATGTTAGAGTCACAGTTTCAGGACTGCTTAGTATGGACATAAAAGTCAGGCCTATTGGCAAGGAAGAAAGCAGAGTTCACAACTATCAACTACCCGAAAACGATGCTTTTGCTCACCTGGAAACTCAGTTCAGGTTCACCAACCTTAGTGATTTTGTTGAAGGAGTTCTGGGGAAAACTTACAGGCCAAGTTATGTCAGTCCTGTGAAGAGAGGTGTGCCAATGCCAATGATGGGTGGGGAGGACAAGTACCAAACTCCATCCCTATTCTCACCACTTTGCAAGTCTTGCAGGTTTCAAAGACCATCTGGGGTGGTGGTTGCATCAATATGAGAATTCAATCCAGCATCTGATGATCAAAGACAGAGACTGAGAATTACAAGAAAAGTTATTTATATATAATAAACATTGTTTTCTTTTTTCCACATTGTAAACCAACCAGGGATCTAAAATGTATGTATCAGGATATCTTTGTATTCATGTTCTTCATTTTGATTAATATACAAAAAATAAGGGCCTTGCAAGTTGCCCACTACATTATTATTTTCTCTTCTTTTTTCTAAAATCAGTCCCTGTGATTTCAATTACCAAGGTATCAAATATTTTAAGAACAAAAAAAAAAAAAAAAGAGAAAGCAAGAACAAAAAAGTAGTTTTTGCGATTTTCGTGTTGCGACATTAGTTCATCCTCTCATTGATGAGTTTCGAGAATATGACAATATGCTTGACAACTCGCCCATTAAATTCTCTATGAGAGTTCTAGTAGTAATTAATGTTGGCCCGAAGCGGGTCCTTTTACTTTTCTTAATAATAAACTGACCTGACAAGCCAACCGAGAACTACCTACAACAATGATCAACACAGGAAAATGATTCATTCTATGCATAATTCTAAAGATTAAAAAAAAAAAAATTTGCATAAGAATGCCTCCTTGGGTGGAGGTGGGTGGGTGCATCAAACTATGTATTTGACTTATAATATGTTCTGAATTTCATATAAAAAATCAGTGACCTCAAAATCCATCCCAAGTCTCAAAAAATTAAGAACTGCAATGCAGTTAATTAAGATTGCCTGATGATATATACAAACAACAAACACCTACTGTTTTCTATATTCTTGTCATGGGATCCAATGTCATTAAGGACAGGTTGTATCATAATATCGATCATGGTCATGGGATCCAAGGCATTGGATGGAGGGCTATTAAAATTACACAAAAACGTAATCAACACGCTGAGTAATAAATCTTATACATTAATTCAAGTGCTTGCAGGCTTGTCTCTCTCATATTTCCTTGTAGGAATATCATGTAGCCATTATCTGCAGTATTATCTGGAGGTGCCTGGACTGGTTTTCTTGTAATGCAAGTTACTGCTGACTAGTTTGATTGAAAATGCAATGACCTGTCTAGATTTCCGGTAAAGCTTTTATGTTCTGAAACTTCTCTTACAATATTTATTCTTTGGAAGATTTAATTCTACATCTCTCCATGCACACACTACTGACTTGTAATACACAACGTTTTTGGGTCAAGGCGACTACTCCAACGTAACGTTTGAATAAAGAACATTAGAGGGAGAGGTTAGTGGTAACCTAAAGGAAAAACAAATAAATTGAAGGTGATAGAGAAGAACACGACGTGTTCATACCGAAATCTAAAGGAATAATAGTACTCTTGACTAACCGACCGGTTGATCATTAGAGTTGACGGTTAACTAATAGTTAAAGAGTAATATGATCATTTTCACCTCAATTTTATTTTTTAAAAAAATAAAAAATAGTTAAAAATTGTAAAAAAAAAAGTAAATGAATCTTCACCATCCATCAATCTTGATAGACGATAGAGATCTATTTTTTAAAAAATTAATTCTTTTTTTATTTTTTTCAATTTAATTTAATTTAATTTTTTAATCAGGGTAGTTAAGCTATTTCACACATAAGTCATGGTCAAACCATATGTTTGACTGGGTTAACTGATGGTAGTGTACTAATGTGTAATTAAGGCTAAATTCACGATTGCATTACATATGACCAAACGTTAGTATACTTCATTACAAGTTCTCTTATTCAAATCATGATTGTTAATAGTGAATGATTAGAGAAAACCATTTACATATTGTTGACACCTAGATTTCAAAAAAGTACATCGTGACCCCACCCTTGCCTTGTCACGAGGTATTGTCTATTTTGGTCATGGGCCTCACAGCTTTGCCCTTAAAAGGCACCTCGTGAGAAAGAGAGGTGGAGTCACGGGTATTCTTAGAAAAATCTAGGTGTATTGACGCTAGAAGGAGGACCCATGTACAGACTCACCCTTGACTATGGGCTATTGATATGAGATTCCAAACTCTCCCACGCATCATTGAGTCAAGGATGAGTTGTGTGGCTTATAAGTATGACCCCCACCTGTCCCTCATGAGGCATATTTTAAAGGTAAAACCGTGAGGTCCATGGCCAAAAAGTACTATACCTAGTGACAAGGCATGAGTGGGGTCACGGTTTTGGAAACTTGTTCATGAAACACAAGCAAGCACCAAGCTGAAGTTTTTGAAGTTACTATTATATGTTAAAACAGAGTCCAAACCCATGTGGTCAAATCCAAAACCCCAATATAGACCCCATAAAATAATAGCAGAAGAGCTGTTTTCTCACTGTCCATTTATAGGAAGAAGAAACTGCCCATGAATTAAGCCGAACACCAAGGCCTACTTGCTCCTCACCTCGCCTTTATATACTCCCCTTCACATACTATTAACTCACACATCACTTGAGAACTCAATAGAAGGACAAGAGAAACTTGTACAAGTAGGCTGAGATCATGGATATAAGAATGTCTAGCATTTTGGTGGCAGTCATGCTTGTTGTATTCATTTCAATGGGAGCTACCTTTGTTGAAGGTCAAGGCCGCAATGGAAGTAAAAGTAACAACACGAAGAAGGGTGCCTTTGATGCTGCTTCAACACATTACAACCTGTTGACACCTCTACCGTCAGGGCAGGAACGAGTATTCTGTCTGGCAAGAGGGGCCTGTAATCAGAAAACTCTCGTGTGTCCACCTGAGTGCCCACAGAGGAAGCCTAAGCGTAATAAGGAAGAGAAGGGATGCTTCATTGACTGCAGTAGCAAGTGTGAAGTCACTTGCAAGTGTAAGCCTCATGACCTCTAAACTGTAAATGAGTTTTTAAAATGTCTTATAATGTGTTCTAATTGTGCATTCTGGTTGGCTTTTTGCAGGGAGAAAACCAAACTGCAATGGATATGGCTCTCTCTGTTATGATCCTAGGTTTGTTGGTGGTGATGGGGTTATGTTCTACTTCCATGGAGCAAAGGGAGGAAACTTTGCCATAGTTTCAGACGAAAACCTCCACATCAATGCTCATTTCATCGGTACTAGACCTGAGGGAAGGACACGCGACTTTACGTGGGTGCAAGCACTTGCAGTCATGTTTGACACACACACTCTTGTCATTGCTGCTAAGAGAGTCTCAAATTGGGACGATAACGTTGATGCTCTCACCATAAGATGGGACGGGGACAAGGTTGAGGTCCCCAGGGATGGAGAAGAAGCCGAATGGAGGAACATTGAAGATGGAAGAAGAGAAGTTGTGGTGGAAAGGACCGGTGATACTAACAGCGTAAGAGTGACGGTTGCTGGCCTGGTGGAGATGGATGTGCAAGTTAGGCCTATTGGAGCAGAAGAAAACAGAGTTCACAACTACCAGTTACCAGGCAATGATGCATTTGCTCACTTGGAGACACAGTTCAGGTTCTCAAAACTATCTGACCTTGTTGAAGGAGTTTTGGGAAAAACTTACAGGCCAGGCTATGTCAGTCCTGTCAAGAGAGGAGTTCCAATGCCGATGATGGGTGGAGAGGACAAGTACCAAACACCTTCCTTGTATTCACATGTCTGCAACTTTTGCAGATTCCAGAGACCATCCGGGTTCACTGCAATTGAAGGAGTAGCAGCTCAATACTGAGGTCAAGTTTGTGCATCTTTGGATTGCAAATAAGGGCCTATAAATTTTGCCCATTAATATTATTATTCTTTGTTCATCTAAAAATAGTGTTATCTTTTCTGCCTGAATCTGTGCTTCTTTGTTTCAACTCATATTTTTTGCTTTTTGGAACCCAAATAACATCTCCATAACTCCATAGTTTTGCCCAAGAGGCCAAGACAACCTTCCTTGTACTGAAAACTAAATTTTTTTTCCTTGTAGCATCTGCGCTAGTGGAGAAAAACTTTAAAGCACCGAGTGCACTATTGAGTTATGTATCAATTACTGATAACGTGATATGTGGCTGACACATATATATTTTCTTATGACACACGTACATTTCTTGCCTTATGTTACATTATTAGTGGCTAAATACACCACTCATCAGTACATCCAATGTACTAAAATTTTTCTCATTAAAGTGAAACTAAGTTACGGGAGTTGTCACAGGTGGACAAGGATTTAATATTTAGGTTTTAGTTATCAATAATACTATGTTTTTCTCTTCAAAATAATCTTGGTTTTTATATTTTTTTAGTTCGTTCGTTAGATCCATATCTACCCCTTTCGTTTCGCCTGCTAGAATGACAGCCAGTCTTCCATTTGTTACATCAATAGTGACGCTGAGATTGTCTAGGGTTCCACATGAGAATGCTAGCAGATGCCAGCAACCATAAGAAAGCATTCTAAATCAAAGATCATGGTGATCAAATGTTGTTTCTTCAAATCAAATGGTCATGGTGACTATCTTACCAGTTGACTCCATCACTTAAAACTATCAGAAAATAACCAAACATAATACAAAGCTCTAATACTAAGTAACAGATACATATAAGAAAACTTGAACACAACATTTATAGTCAAACCAAGCTCTGATATTCAATAACAAACGAATCCAATAGGTTAAACTATCAAAAAAGGGTCCAACTAATGATATAAAACTTTCTAATAATTAAATTATAGAAAATGTAAAGTTCGTTTGATGGGAACATTTTGTTGCACACTGATCACAGAACTCTCAAAGAAGATAAAACCTCTTTTTTTTTATTTTCATTAATAAAATTACAGTGTTATATGCCCTTTTCTTCTTTTAGCTAAGAATTCATTTTACTTTGTCAGCATTGAATAAGACACTTTGGGGCAACATTTTTCACTTATACCCCACATGGATTGAATGCTTAGAGCAAGCACACCATCTCCTCATGTACAAGAAGCTTCTATAGCTAAACTCTTTGTTACTCCTCTACATGGGTCACCAAATGTATCGGTAGATACTCCAATGCTACAACTCTTTGATCCAATGCAAGCCTGTAAAAGTGAACCTCTTGTCAGTACAGACTGATTTTTCAAGTTGTTTTTATCTATAACTGCGGAGGAGCTACAAGAGAAGCTGCACAGAATTCTATCAAATTAGAAAAAGAGAGCACACCTTCTGTACAATGGAAAGAGCCTTAGTACTGCTGCACCGGCCATGGCTAAAACTCCCACAACCGCCACGAGGAGTACCGAAACTTGCAAATTTGATTGAAGAAATGACCTGATTTGGAACTGGGCACTCCAGTGACACCATAGGCCCCGATTTTTTACCTGTTGTTCGATCTGAACTCCACATATCTACAGGTAAAGGGTGAGACTGCGACACATGTGAGCATAAACTTCCTGTTTGTTTTGCGGCAAAAGCTATCTGTGTTGGATCCCCACCAGTTTCCTCGAACAATACAAATATGTTGCCACTTGATTTTAACCAGGAACGGGGTACATGATACCTGTGAGGTTGGTGATATCAGAACCAAAATATCTTAAATATATCCCAACTTTATTGATGGTGGTTATGTAGAACTTACAGTGACTGAGATGGCTTCCCACAATTCTTAAGGCATTTGTTTGAACTATAACCTCCTCTGTAATTACAAGAATCCGTGCAACCCCCAGTTTGAGAAATGTAGGTTGGCCAGTAACGCCCAATGCTTTGTCCGTTTACCCATGCCTCCCCCTTCCCCATCCCCGTGAAGTCTATAGCAACAGGGTCATTTCCAGCAGGAGCGTCAAACATCGTCTAAAGCAACATAAATTGATTTATTTTCAGTATTTAAGCAATAAATTCCATAAAATACTAAGAGAAAAGTCTATTCTACACACTCTCTCACACTCGACTTTCATATGCTTTTTACTTTGTTACTGATGTATTAAGAGTTCATTTTTTCTATTCATCAAGTCTTGTTATTTTTCAATATCAACAACTATGTAAGACTATAAAACTTGCAAACCATAGCCCATAATCATAATTAAGAGTTGCATAATAGGCAACAACCAGTGAACCGGCATTACTCACACTTGAATAATAATATCATACCGTCCCAAGTTTCATAAATTCATGCCCTATAATAACCCTATTGTTGACTTAATTCAGTACTCAATACATTTCTAACAAACTTGACAAACGTCACTTTCGCTGTAGATAATTACAGCTTGGTTCTCAAAATGTAAATTTTTTCGTTAATCACATAACCTGACAATTTAATTATCAGAATTTTTTTTTTATTCAAATTGAATATCTAGCACATAATCTGACTGAATATTGCATCTTATCATTGGGCACTGCGATAAGGTAATATAATTTACAAAAAAAAAAAAAAAATTCAATAATACCTTGTACCATATCAAGGGCTGCTTCTTGGGCAAGGTTTGTGAAATCCACTGTGACGAACTTCCACTAGGCAGATTTAATTCTTCCCCTTTAAGTCCAACCTGCACTCAAGATGAAAAATAGAAAGAGAGCGATTGAATATCATTGCTCAAACGCTTCTGGTAAGTACTCTCTTTTCAGTAATGAATGTTAAACATCTCAAAAAAACAAGGATTGACCTGATAAGTCCACTGCTGCGAAGACAGATCGTTAGTACTTCCATTGTGCAAACCTTTCAACTGAACTGGACCAGTAATCCCTGCCCCCGTTTTGTCATAAAAAGCTCCGTAATTCTGATACAGATAAAAAAAGATTGCATCAGACGATACTCGCATTCAAGAATATATAAATATTGGAGTTTTCTCAGTTATAAGACCATAAAACTAGTGTGCTAGAATATGCTGTTCCCTATTTCATTAAGTGCTTAGATAAATCTTTATCAGGAGGGTCTCGAACCTGAAGACCAACGGTCAAACTCAAGAGGTCAATTGTGTTCTTCCCAGGTACAAGTGTGACAGGAATGTCCACTGTAACCTTAGCATTGCTACTGCTGCCTTTTCCAATTCCTGCAAAGGCTCCGATTTTACAAATATAAGGGATCAGTATGATGCAGAAGCCGTACTTAGAGTGCAAAAAAACTTCGTACATTTGAAGGGCACCACCATATAAAATATAAGAATTCCTGTGGAACTGGCTTGATATAACTTAAATCATTTATTAGGATAAAATTTCAACCAGAGAACAAAATAGGAGAGGCTATATGCAGAAACTACGAACTTCAAACTACAACCGTTGAATCAGTGCATCTAATTCATGATGAGAGACATCTGGGCTTTTGATGCAATTTAGCTTGCAAGATCACTATTAACAGACCCTAATTACTTTACAGAACAGATTATCACAAAGGATTAAGAAGTTCGATTAGAAAGGTGATGCTAGCGCTTCCACCCTCAAATGTGAAATGCATGAATCTTTGTAACTGCTAAGTAGTAGCTAAAAAGTAGCCTTATGTCCTTTTTTCTTCCCCAAGAGCATGACCCAAAGAATGTGTAGGAAGAGGTTTCCTCCAAACAAGAGCTAGAAGATTACAAAAAAGAAATCCAAAGCGAATAACCAAGTCTAACAACTATAAGAATAGAGCAAACTACTTGAAGGATTTATAAACAACGCATGCAGTTAAGTAAAGATATGCTTCCTCTGCCAAAATCCTCTATATGCCCAAGTATTTTTCAGGATGCCAATTATGACACTTGCATAAACAATCAAGCCAGCAACTGGGAAACATAACAGACAGGCCGTCGTTATGCACGCACTTACCCACACTCCCACAAGTTAATCCAATGACTTCCTTAACCCACATGAATCTACAATAGTAATATGGAAGACCGCATTGAAGTATTCTTTTAATTTCTTCATGTAACTTCTACCTCAGGCCCTCCAAACCAAAAAGGAAGGAAGAATAAAACAATGCTTATATGATGATTTTTCAAAATGTTAGATTATGCCCAGTAAACCCAGCTTAATGAAAACCTTCCATCTCAATGCACCAAAGAACACAACATAGAGGACCTCCAAAACAAAGAACTACAGAAAGCAAAGATTTATTTTTCTCATAAATTTTTTTGATTTCCATCACCTGCAAACTTTCCATTTACGAAAGCATGGAGGGCATGGCCAAGTGATTGCACATGAAGAACAGTTTGAGATCCATCTTCAAGGAAAGCATTATCAGCTTTGATATCAGTGCTGCCAATTGCCAACAGAAACAATTAAATATTCAACACAGCAGAATATATGCTTGTCAAGGCAACAAGTTTTCCTTTATAAAACAGCAGCGAGAATACCTTAAGGAATACCACAAGTAGTCACTTTTATCCGCTGTAGTATTTATTTGCTCTAACAATCCAACTTTTGAAAATGCATCACCCTTAGTGATGCCCACTGGTTCGTTTATATAACTCCAAGCCGAACCAATTGCATCAGAAGAATCAGCAGCAACTTTCAGAGATTGGCGCATAAAGCTAGGAACCACAGTCACAGAGTTTATCTGTCAAGAGAAATTTAAATTTTTTAATTATGTTACTAACAAAATTTAAAATAAAAGGTATTGTTTGTGGGTAGTAGGTAGCTTATTGTACAACAGGCTTTGGGTTCACATCCCTCTCACACCGTAGGAAGCAGTTTGGTTTATATTTAGTATTTAAACACTCTAACACACCCGTTATAAAAGGTCTTGGGTTCACATCTCTCTCACAACAAGGTGGGGAGGAATTTAGTTTATAATTAATATTTAATCACTCTAACACACCCTTTTGATGCAAGGTTAACAGGCTTGCCACGTTGCTCAAGCCCAGACATGTATTGAAACTTAGAACAAATTCAAAAACAAACACAGATTTGATTATGTGGGGGGACTTGAACCCAGACACTTATAGTAAAACTGACTCTAATACCGTACCAGTAATCAGTGAACCCAAAAGTTTTGTTATAAAAGGGTCTAACAATTATATTTGAACATTCTAACAATCTAAATAAGCAAGGGTAGTGATGATCATATTTTAGGTAAACATATTTTGATTATATGTAAACAAAGCTCAGAAAATCTGCTACGCAAACAAATACATGAGCATCACTGCGCACTAATGATGCTAACCTTAGCAGTATTAAAAACCACGTTCTTGCAGTCTGGTAGGATGCTCACAGACCATGCAGGCAAGTGATAAGAATTGCCACTGAAATTTACAGTTGCATCAGACTGGGTGCCTATGTTGGCAAGAAAAGCAGCACATAATCCTGATCCTGTTCTATAAACAGTTGCCTGAAATAAAAAAAAAATAAAAAGGTGTTAACTAAAAATCAATTCTTTACATCACAACTCAATACAGTAGAAGCAGGACCTCATGAATATATTTTGGAGCACAAGGCTCGGATAAGTTTTATATTGCTTAACTTTTTTTTATTAAAGGTAGGGACATAAAAAAATAATAAGCAGCAGTCAGCACTTCAAAGTTTTGCAGAGGAAAGTAAGTAGTCTGTAGCCAGTTTGGATGATAGCTAAATATTCTGAGGCCGTGAAGAAGTTCATCTATAAAGAAGATAACGAACTGATGTTGTGCGTGTATTCAACCAAGTGTCTATACCTCCAAATTTGGACCTAGAGAGGTAACTGTCGGATCAGTTGCCACCAATGCTTTTTCACAAAGCTTTATTGCCTTGTGCAGGTCTTTTAGGTGGCCCCACTTGGGTTGCCTAAGAAGTCCTGAAACAAAGACAGAAAAACGTTGAAAACTTTCACACTGACAGCAAATATAACAAGGAAATGCACCTAACGCGATAAAAGTGCTTCTACCATCAATTTGGTGTATAGTCAGCAAATTTAGTGGACAGATGGCATACCATACTCATCGAGTGGAGCATCATAATCGTAACTTGTAGCAATAAAGGGGCCACCACTACTGCGGCCAAAATTAGTTCCACCATGGTACTGTAAATTAGCAACCAAAACAAATTTGATAAATCAATCAGTCTTCCTCTTGGTTAGAGAATGTACTCTGTTCAAAAGTAGAAGTCATGAACATCAGAAACTATGTTCAAGGATTCCAATATTATTACAGTACCATATAATAGTTCTGGAAAGTTCCACCCCGCTGGTAAAAACGTGCCACAGCAAATGCGAGGTCTTCCACAGGTCTGTAAGGCACCGGACCACCAAAGGGAAGGAACCTAGCATTATAAATAATGGAAAGACTCATTAGTAAATGATTTTCAGATAAGCTAAAGGGAGAAATAGGTCATTCACTTTGACTGAAGGGAGCAACATTTCCAAACAACCAAATCATTAGGGTCAACAAGATTAGACAACTTACCATCCACTCCAATTCTCCGTCCAGATTTTTGGTTTGTTGTTAGAATTTGGGGTGAAATTGTCACAATAGAACCCATTGCAGGTGTTAATCTGTAAGTAATTATAAATTTGAGCTGAGATTTATAAAGCATAAAGGAACTCCTTGATTGGCAGAAGAATCATTTAGAATAATTTAGGCAACCTTTATAAACTAGTTATCCAACGTGATGTTAGAACTATAAGTTGCTGAACTACCATGAAAGGCAACTGGAAGAAAAAAAACAATTAAATAAACAGCTCACAATGGGATCAGGAGCATCCGATTGCTGGCACATGACCCAGGGAACTCCAGTATTCAAAGATAGAGCCATGGTGGCTGCCCATTTGATATAGGTTTTGGCAGCAGGGCCATAAGCGGAATCAATGTTTCCATACTCATTTTCGATCTGGCATAAAATTTTAGAAAGAGGAGAGGAACCAAAACGAATTAGCAACTAACAAATGCTTATCAATAACCAGAAATTCAAACAGTAATCACTTATGAAATGATGCGAAATAATGCAAATGCAACAACTAAAGAGAACAAAACAAATCGAAACCAAAACAACCAGAATCAATACAAGATTATAAAAGAAAACCAAAACCAAACCTGTGATAAAATGATGGGTCCACCTTGAGATGCAAAAAGTCTCTCTTGCTTCATCATATCCACAATTTTGACCGTGAAACGCTGCATTTCAGCCTGAAAGCAGAGAGCAAAGTTATCTAACACATGGATAAATCAATAAACACCAAATAATTAACAAGCTGAGAGCAGGAAATAGGCAAAGATAAAAAACCTTGAATGGCTTGTTATCAGTACGCAACTCAATTCCAGGTACAAAATGCAGCCACAGAGGAAATCCTCTGATCCCATTTCAAAAGAAGAAAACACAAAATTTCACCATCATTATTCAACAAAAATTGAAAAAACAAAGAATCATCATCAAGTCATTTTTACTCCAAATATGGAAAAAAAAATACTCACCCATAGTTCCATTCAGCACAGACATATGGACCGATGCGAAGATGAACATAAAGACCAGCTTCTGCTACCAATTTCACGAATTTAACTAAATCATATCTTCCTTCGAAATTATACTGCACATTACCAAGAAAAAATCAACTTCTTTATTCATTCATATAATTCTAAAAAATCAATTAAATAAAAAGCATTAGAAAAAAAGAAGACAAGAACACAAAAGATCAACACCAATCACCATATAAATATAAACAAAGGAAATATATATAATAATAATAAAAAATTTGATTCTTGCTAAAGTTCAGTAACATTTTATAGGCAACCAAACAGAAGGAAAAAAAAAAAAACTAAAAGAAATGCGAAACCGAACCTGGTTTCGAACTGGCTCGTGTCCGTTCCAGAAAACGTACGTCTCAATGACATCCAAACCTCCGTCCTTGGATTTCTGTATAAGGTCCGCCCACATCTACACAACAACAACAATAACGAGAAACAAAAATATAAGTATAAAAATACATTAATGTAGTTTACAAACAAACAAAATTACGTATAAATAAATGGTGTTTGTACGGTACCTCAGGAGTGCTGCGAGGGTAGTGAATGGAGCCGGAGACCAGGACCCTCCGTTTTCCATCAATCACGACCGCTCTGTGATCGTACGTCACATTTGCAGCAAACGACACCGTAGCAAAAACAGCCAAACACAACAAAATCACCGGAATCTCTTCTCTTCTTCTACTTCTTCTAATCATTTTTCGAAAATCACCTCACGATCACAAAAAAAAAAACACGAAAATTTATATATATATATATATATATATATATATATATATATATAAAAAGAGATTTCTTAAAACAGCGGTTAATGACTTGAAAAAGTTTTCTTTAATCTTTTTTTTGCTGTTGCTTGCTGTATATCGATTTTGCTTTTGCTTTGCTTTTGGGATTTTTATTGCTTGGCTGGTTTGGTTTGCAGAGCTCAACTCAAGTACTCATCATCAAGTACCCCAAAACTCACGCATTGGAGACGCGACCTCACTTGTTTGTTTATATATTAGTAAAATAAAAAAATGGAGAGTAAACAAAATAGGTAGATTACAGCCGTGTGTTTTTGTTTGGATAATGATGAGTGAGCCAATTTCACTTTTTTTTGCCTATATGGGAGGAGCCAGAGCAGAGTACAGAGTCAGTGAATGACAGATAGAGAGCGACTGAGACAGTGGAAGTGGTGGTGGTGGAGGAGGAGGAGGAGGAGGAATCTGGTGTTTGTTAGTACACATGTAGAATCGGTACGTCTGCAAGACTGCTACTTACTTTATGCCGCATCTGTTTATTTCTTTTGCTGGTGGTACGGACACGCAAAGAATATAATGACCGTGGCGAAATTGTATTGGCTGACCGTACCATATCATGTTTTGTGCATGAGGTACTGGAGCATTTATCGATTGACTGTTGCGTTGTCTAGTATCGAGAGTAAAAAGACAAATTAAATAAATGTTTTAATAGAAATACACTATTTTTGGGATATTTTGAAAATCGTCATAAAAAATATATTTTTTTGGGAAATTTTTTTGAAAATTTTAAATTATTTTAGTATATGGCGCGCAATGCACCTAATATATCAAAAATCACATCATTCAATATGTTTATTCAATAATATTTAATTTCATATAAATGTGACTTCATTTAGATTCGACCAGGTGACTAAACAGTGTCCTCCATGATTAATTAATTATGATTATCAAACTAATCCCAAAGGAATGGTTTTAATTTTATATGTGTGTGTGAAAGACAATGTCATCAATTCCACGACAAAGGTCTCACTGCGGCATTGGTGTTAGTCTTGGATTTTGTCTAATGTCTTTATCATTTTCAATTCAATCTCTCTTTCTTTAATTACTATTATATTTTTTTTTTAAATAAAAATAAAAAATCAATATCTTTCTTATATATGATTTTTTTTTTCCTGTCTTTTAATGGGTTGGTGCTCCATAGACTTCGTATGACTCATATTTTATCATGATCTCTAGCTTATCATATCCAAAAAAAAAAAAAAAAAACTTTATGAGGTAGATTCATCATTAAAATATTATACATTTATTCACAACTCAAGTGGTTAGTATATTTTTCATTTACACCCGTAATAGGAGTTTGAGACCCCTTCATTTTCTGAACCGTGCTGATTTTACACTAGATCTCGATAGACCCTCGTACTTTTGAAAAAAGAAGATCCGATATTTATATTTTTTTTGTACGCTTTTAACATTTTGTAGAAAGTTTACATAATGAGTCAATTTATTTAACTAATTCATTAAAAAAAAAAAAAAGAAGACAAAATAACATATTTTTATTCTAATTATTAAATTTTCAACTTCTAAAATTTGACATCTCAATGTAAAAATAAATATAAACATCCACACTAATAAATGACTATTCCCAAAATTATTGGAAAATGAAGACTTGGTGTAATTTAAATTGTGTTTTTTTCTTGGATGATATCAAATTTGGAGTCCTATGAAATCTCAAAATTATTTTTATGTAATTTTTTCCCCTTTTCTACTTAAACATAAATATTCAAATCATCAAAAATATAAAAAATAACTTATTTAGAAAAACCTTATAATATATTGGCATGCATAACTTTATTTTTTTATCGGGACCTATTAAATTATAAGATTAATAACAAATCTGTCGGAACCTATTGAGATTAAATACTAAATGTATAATTCGAATATCTACTCACAGAATAAGAGAATAAAACTATTCATATATACTAATAAATACACATAATGATGCATAATTACTATTTATTGTAAATAATCAACATGATTATAAGGTCCAACTCCAACTTTAGGCAATAAATAGTTGTTTTTTTTGGGAGATTGGATATAGCAAATCTAAAGCCAAATAGCTAAATCATACTCTAAAGTGCCTTTAGTAAATGATGTGAACATTTCAGAAACGACAAATTAAGAGCTGGTCGCATTTGTTGACTCTAAGGTTCAAGGTCGATTTTAGAAAATGAGTGGGGGTGGTGTCACAATTGATAGAAAATTGTCACCTATGTATGGAGAAACTAGAGAAAGGAATATTATTATGATGTCACATTATCATATAGTACTATAAGAATGAAGCGTTTACTATATTCAAATTATTAAGAGATGGGGTTTCGAAAACTAATAGAGAATGTAACACTTTATTTCCTTATTTAAATTTTATTATACACAATTTAGAAGTATATGTATAGTTTTTTTTCTGACGTTATGAGAGTAAATATATAAATTTATATAAGTATGATAGTTTTCTCTCTATGAAAGTAAATTATAAATGTCTGAATCCAAACATATAATATTTAATATTAATAGGTTTCAAAAGAACTGATGAATTCGATTTTCAATCTACAACAATTCTCAATTAATATTTCTAATCTCGCTCTCCCCAATACAGTGCAACATTGGAAATGGGCAATCAAAACAACCACTTAAAGCCACCCCACAACCAAATAATTGATATCTACTAAATCAAGCCATTCAATGCTCTTCCCAACATCTCCACCGACCACTACTTAGCCAAAACTTCATGTAGATAATATCACATGTTTTTTTAAGACAGTTGACTTGTTAAGCTTTTTGCTTCACGATTATGAGAAAAATTTGTATGGGTTGGTCTCATAGTATTAGTGGACGGTCTCCTAGCATTAGTGGTGAGACCAACCCGTTGTGCCACATTTATATTAATATTATTTTAATATAAATAATATAAAATAACTCAATATAATTATACAATCTCACCATTAATACGGTAAGACTATCCCACATAAGATTTTCTCATCAATTGCTTAGTGACCTAGTTAGGTCTCTTATCCAAAGAAAGGATGATATATGTTTTTGGACAAACTTTAGAGTTGGCAAATGCTTGAAGCATTAACCTAAAATTAATAATTAATAATGTAACAAAGTGCAATTTCGGACAACAAATATGGCATCTAATACATTTCAGAGGAATTATTGCAAGTTTAATAATATTATGTTATGAGCTTGATTGATTTGGCATTTGAGGGTAGTGGCTAGTTTATAAGATCTATTATTTAGATTTCGAAATAGAATTTTATTTTATGGAATTTGATGTTCAAAAATCTAATACCAATCGAATTAGAGTTAAATATGGTCCGACTTTTGTATATGTAGTGATTAGTTTAATCTCATTAAGTTTCGAAATATCTTTAACTTTTAATATATTAAATTTTTAATATATATGGCCCGTGTTTATCGGCAGGCCCACCAATGTTATCTTGATACAATTTTCTAATTACATCCAATAAATGTTGAACATAGTTATTGGGCCAAACTGCTAATAACATGAGCTGTCAAATAAAAGAAAAGCCCAAGATTGTTTTTGAAGGCCTACATGCAAGTCCAGCCCAACAAAATATTGGGACTGTAAATAGAGAGCCCAGCCCATTTAATTTGGGCCAAATAGAAGATGCCTCCAAAAGTCAAAAGGATATTATTAAAATTCTCTTATAATTTAGTATATAAGTTAAAATTATTCTTTTAGTTTTATTTATGATAAATTTTTCTATAATTTTATTTTATAATTAATTCTCTTCTACCTCAGTTTTAATTACCAAAATACTTTTGAGTGTTAACTTTTCTGTTAGGAATATTATTAAAATCTCTCTCTAGTTTGGTATATTAGTCAAAATTTCTCATAGTTTCATTTTATAGTTAATTTTGTCCCTCCCGTCAGTTTTAATTACTAAAATATCCTTAACCGTTAACTTTTATATTGAAAATTTTAGGGCACATATAAAGGTAAATGCTTATATATATATATTAAATTAGAATATTTTAATTAAAATATAATGGATATTAGAGATCAAATATAAAAAATTAAAAAATTAAAAAAAAGATAGATATCTACCGTCATCTCCATAGATGAATGGTGGAGATCTATCTTTTTATTATTATTTTTTATTTTATATTTGATCTCTATCACCTATAATATTTTATTAATATTATAAATTAAAAGTTTTTAATTTAATATTTACAGATATTTACTTTTATATCTTTGGTGGTCTAAAATTTTTATAAAAAAATTAATAATCAAGGGTATTTAGTAATTTAAATTGACGATATGAGGAAAGTTAACTATAAAATAAAATTATGGAAGAAATTTTGGTCATAAATAAAATTATGAGGGATTTGAATAATACACCAAATTAGAAGAAAATTTTAGTAATATTTTTAAAAGGAAGATTAACGGTTAAATATAATTTGATAATTAACGATAATATAAAATTATGAGGGAATATTAGATATAAATAAAATTAAAGGGAGAATTTAAGATAATATATTAAGTTAAAGGGGTACGTTCGGTAATATCCCAAAGTCAAAACAAAAATAGAGAGAGAGAAAGAGAACTGAAGTCTCTTTTTCAGAACAATGGCTTCTTCGAAGAAAACGAGAGAAGAAAAAGAGAAAAAGAAAAGCAGAGAAACGAAACCCACCAAACCAGAAACCGAGAACAAGAAAAAACCCAGTTCGAAGAAACCTAAGAATCAAAACAACAACAGCAATAGCAACAGCAACAACAACAAGACCAGCAATGGCGCTGCCAAGGAGCCTGAGGTTGTAACAACACCGTCCTCGAGCGCTGACTCACAACAACAAGAACCAGAATCCCAACAAGAGTCAGAGCAAGAACAAGAACCGGAGAAGAGAAGCGAAGAAGCTACGAATCAGCGCAACAAGAGCAAGAAACCCAAGAGAAGCAGCGAAAACCAAGAGGAAGATGGCGACGGCGACGGGGAGGAGGACGAGAAAGTTTGTAGATTTCCTACGAGAAGGATATGGAGGATTGTCAAGAGCCAGAGTTCTGGTTCTTCAATTACTGGGGATGCTGTCTTTCTCGTCAACAAAGCCACGGTATATATTCTCTTCTGTTCTGTTCTCATATTTGGGTTATTGTTTTCTGTTCGTGTTCATTGAATTTTCCGGCTCTGTTGTGCTTTTCTTGCAATGCTAGGGTTTTTTTTTTTGGTTAATCGAAAAGGAAATTTTTAGCTTGTGGGTATTGGGGAAAATTTGGTTTTGTTCAAATGAAGTTGGTATATGAAAATTTATACTAGGAATAAGAATTTGGAAACCAGACTTGTGTATATGTTGATGTAATTATGTTCAATAAAGGTGGGAAATTTTGCGAAGCCGGTATGTACATTGTATGGTACAATTTATGAAGTTTCTTATCATTGTTCTTGGTTGGTTGCAGGAGAAGTTCCTTGAACAATTTTGCGAGGATGGGTATGCACAATGTATGAAGGATCGTAAGAAATCGCTTAGTTACCAGCACCTAGGTAATCTATCTTCTTTCCTTAGTTACCAGCACCTAGGTAATCTATCTTCTTTCCTTAATTCTTTTAAGGTTTATTGAAATGAATGGATATCCAGCTTTTATTTCAAATTCAATTATTGTCTTGTGCTAGTAATAATTATAATTTGAATGAATTTCACATTATTTTCACTCGAAGAACAATGCTTGTTTCTTCTTGTGATTAAGTTTTGTTTCACGAATTGTTTAATAAGTTGTCAGTGGTACAGCAAATTATGTGACGGCTTAATTGATAATGTCATAATGGAGAAGTTTGGGGCTGCAATCTTGATATAGTCTTTATGTTTGATCTTTTTCTCATTGTAAATGGTTTGTGACGTGACTTTAAAATGTTACTGCCATTGCATTCCCATGGTTCTGTCAACAAAGAATAATCTTTTTACCGCTTGATTCTCGAGTCCAGCAACCTTCATACCACCCATGATAGTCTTATACTTGTTTATCGAGTCCAGCAACCTTCATACCACTTGATAGTTCATCAAGCTGTAGTTTTCCTTTTTTGTGATTTGAAATTTACCCCCGTGTTGATATATAGCTGTTGTTGCATTTTATCATTTGACCTCACAGTGGAATCTGCTAGAAACACAATCTTGTTCTCGTGTGAAGTGAATATACTTGCTTGGCGGGTTAGAATTTTGTTGTGTGTATGAATGGAAATCAGATACGATTGGTTGTACAAACTCATTTTTGATTTGATTATGTTGAGAGCTGTCTTATAAATAGAAGTCTCATCGAACAATAGAGTATAGTCCTCAATCTTCGTTTGGATCATTTTGAAATCTTTTAATTGGGTGTTCTTTTTTTCTTTTTCCAATATTTCGTTCTAAAGGCACCCATCGCCTGTTAACACCCCGGGTGAGCTCCGTTGGGTATGAACTTGAACTCTCCAATTGGTTTCTCCTTCTTCTTCGCTTCTTCTGTCCTTTCGTCCTTTTTTTTTTTTTTATCTTTTTCTTGTGTGCATATCATGGTAGCTTGAATTTGTATTTGGATTCTCTAGCTGCTTCTTTGGAGACTCATCATCTGGAAATTAATGTCTGCACTGTGGACCTATCTAAAATTCCAAACTATGGTTTTTCTTTGAGAGAAATCTGAATTTTGACTAAATGTCATTTCGAAACTATGTCAACCTCAAGATGATTGTTCGTATTAGTTTTGAATGATTTAGTGCTATGTGCAGATATTGCATTGTTGCAAAATTTGAGTTGCTGTATTTAACTAAAATTGTGTTAATATGCTTCATTCTTATTGTCTCAGCATCAGTTGTTTCTAAACAGAGGAGATACGACTTTCTTTCAGGTGTCTTTCTCTGACTTTTATATCACAATGTCTAAATCATCAAAAGTTTCTGTTATTTATGCCGGTAATTATTGTTTGTATATGTAGATTTTGTTCCTGAGAAAATTAAAGCCGAGGCTGCCTTGGCAGAAAGTAAGCTAACTGAGTAAGGGGCAGAATAGGAGACCTTAGAAACACGCAAACGGAGATGATAGTTCTATTCTAGCCTCATTAGAACCTGCTTGGACGGCGAAGGCCTGGTGTGCTTTATGATTATAGCAATCGGAGGACTGTGTTGTGGTAAGAGCATTGTTACATTTCTAACAATTGAGGATTGGATCCATGCATAGACAAAGCTCCCTCTCGCTAGTGCATACATCAAGAATTGCTCCATTGTATGTAACTGTTGTAATTGTTATTTTGGCTGTAGTTAAGAAATGTGAAGTTCTGATCAGGAAGGATGTGTCATCGGTATCCTGTCATTTTTATTGTTTATCTTTTGTTAAATGCTTAAATTCAGGTAGATGCTAATGCCTACAAACAGGTTCACATGAAAGTAGTTTCATTAACGGTTTACCATTACAATTAGAAGGCGGTTTTATGCCAGTATACTCGGCAATATTATACCTGTCAACGTTTCAAAGTCTGTTTACAACAATCAGATGATATTGTTGGTGTAAAAAACTGTTCTTGGGGGAGTATGAGTTGCTTCCTTTTCTTTTCCAAATAAGAGTGATATCTTTGGAAGTTTATTACTGCCCATACCAAGTGCCACAGGCCAATCTCTGGCCATAGTGCAGGTGGGGCATACAACACGCAACTGTCGGTCTGCCAGAGGAGGAAATTGCTCAGGCGATTCTCACCGGAAGTTCGAATGATGATGTCTGGATCAGGCGCTACTCTCATGCACATATGCTTCTCAACATCTACCAACTTAACCATAGTTGTACCCTCCTTTTCGTGCTCTTCAACACATTCATTCACATCATCGTGAGTTTTGGCGTGTTTACGTGCTTGAGAATGGTTCTCCAGTTTATCTATGCAGGAATGTTGAACAGCGTGAGTGATCTCATTGCCGGAACTATAGGCCATACAGATAAAAATAACAGTCCTCGTGTTTTTCGCGGTAGCTTTTGTCACCTTTTCTGCTGCAATCCTAATCGGCTCACTAAGTAGTTTTAAGCTACCGATAAAACATATTCTGACACCATATTGTTTAACTACATTCTCTTCCTTGAGCAACACCTCCATCTTCTCCAACATTAGGTCCATCACACACTGAACCTCGTGAGGACGACGTTTGAAGTTATCGACACTGAAGGCAAAGATTGTGACATGCTTCACTCCCATTTCGGAGCAATACTTCAAGATGGAGAGGAGAGACACAAATCCAGCCCTGTAACCAGCTTCAACTGCCAGATTATGCTTCCTAGCGTATCTCCGGTTTCCATCCAAGATAAACGCGATGTGATTGGGAATTTCACCCACTGAGAGTACCCTGAACAGGCATTTTCTCAGAAAAGTACCCACTCTCTTGAACAGCTGATTTGCACCACAACCTATTTGTGTCTCCATTGCTGTGGATTTGCAATTTGGTCTCTTCTTCTCTTCAAATATTTAAATAGCGAGAGAGAAGGCTAGCTAAGAGTTTAGTACAAGTAGGAAACAAAATGAATGTCTGTGGGGGGCATGCAAAGTGAATGAGCACAAAATTGTTGGGATAGATCATGTAAAAAGAATGAGCACAAATGGAAATTTACTCGGGGCATTGAACACTAGTTGTTTATTCAACTGTTATTCTTCAAGTGTGCAGGCATTTTGGTGAAGTATGGCTCTGCCCATGAGCCCTGTCCAAAGCGGACTTGGGTAACTCACCGGACTTTAACTTGTTTTGTATGTGATATTATTCTCGGTCCTGCCCTTAAGTCCGACCCTCTAGGCCAGCAAACCTAGATAGTCAAAACCGACCCGCCAACCATAGGACATGGACGTAGACTTGGCCCCAATTTGAGGGCCGAGCACGAGCCATATGACACCTCTAGAGGGTCTTGATCAATTTTAGAAAACTTTAAAAATGAAAATTACACATCTAAAACTTGGAAGTTCTAGGGGACTAAAAGGCCCAATAACCTTCAATTAGAGTGCATGCCTTGAACCTTACGCTAATCTTTATCACGATCTCAACATATCTAATGATATTTGTAATTAATAACGGAAATTTATTTATTTTATTACTTTTTTTACTTTTATTATTTTTAAATGAAGTATATCATTTTTAGAATAACACTAGATATCCTTCCTTATATCTTAACTAATGATATAATAATTAGTGAATAAATTTATATAGCAAGTGATATGAATCATTATTAATGTGAATCTATTTCCTAGTTACCAACAAGTGGAATACAAAAGGTGGAATGTCTAATATTATTATTTTCTTTTAAGTATTTAAGGTCAGGATAAAGATCAGCATAAGAGAGAATCAGAATTCGTAGGGGTATTAAGATGCACAGAAAGTTCTGTTGTTCGTGCCCAAAATTAGATACCGATTACCCTCTATTAGGTATCATCAATATGGAACATTTAACTGCGAAGTACTAACTACAAAATATTTATAAAAAATAAAAAAAAATGAAGAATCAAGATGAAGTACCATTTCAACTTCCATGCTAATTTCTGGGCCACACCTAATCCAATTTATGGACCCACAAAGGAGCCATCAAGAGTTGACATTGTCTTTCATGATGTTGGGCCAACTGGGCCCATCAATCTCTCAAGCAGCTACCAATACTAATCATCATCTATTTTCATGATCTATGTACTACTACTCTTGTCTACTGAATTATAACAAAAGATAGAAACTTCTATCTTAAGGTTGTGGCAATATGTGGTTTTTTTCTTTGTATATTGTTGGTATAAATGACAATGCACCCAATAGGGCAATGACACGTGGCTTCAAGCAGTAAACTCCTGCACGAATATACCTCTGGACTGATGAATTAGTAGAGGAACAGTTAAAATCAAAGCAATCTTTTATATCTATATTTGCCCACACACCCACTTGAAATCTCCTCTGTGTGTGTGTGTGTTTTTTTTTTTTCCTGACTTTCCAAGCAAACTGGTTGCTGCAACAGTATTGTGCGTGTGTCATATCTGTTTTCATACCTCACAATTGAGATTGATAACTCTACAGCCTATCTAATTAACAAAGATTGAGTTGCTATAACAACTAAGGTTTTTCTAATTTAAAAATTCTACATTTTACCTAACTTTTATTCTCTCCCCACCATAATAAAAACCCCTCTTCCCCTTCTCACACATTTCATCAAACACTTGTCCAATTTCATCAAACAGTTTCCACTTCTCACATTTACTACAAAGATGGCAATGAAACAGCATTTCTTCTGTTTTTCACTTCTCCTATTGTCTCTCCTCCACTCCACCACCACCACCATAGCTCAGCCGGCTGCGGCTCCAGCTGCTCCCACCCTACCGTCTCCTCCCACCGTACCGTCTCCTCCCGCCATTGTCCCGGCTCCTCCGGCCTTAGCTCCGGCTCCGCCTGGTCCGACCAACGTCACCAAAATCCTTGAAAAGGCCAGTGGGTTCTCGCTCTTCATCCGCCTTCTAAAGGCCACTTCAGCTGATGATCAGATTACCCACCAACTCAATGACACAAACAACGGCATGACCATCTTCGCACCATCCGATAGCGCGTTTTCCAGCCTCAGTTCCGGCACTCTCAACTCGTTAAACGATCAACAAAAGGCCGCCTTGATTCAGTTCCATGCGATCCCCAATTACATCCCCATATCGCAGTTCCAGACCGTGAGCAATCCACTGAGAACCAACGCTGGAGACAACAGCAGATACAAGTATCCGCTCAATGTGACCTCTTACAGCACCAGTTCGGTGAACATATCAACTGGGATCACAAACGCTAGTGTTACTGGTACTGTGTACACTGATGGTCAGCTTGCTGTCTATCAAGTGGACAAGGTGCTTCTTCCTTATGATCTCTTCGGCGTCAAGCCTCCGGCGCCGGCTCCGTCTCCTTCGAAACCTAAGAAGAGCAAGGCTGATGACTCCGTTGATGACAGCCCTGATGATGCTAAAGTGGACACGTCTGCGGCAATGAGTGCCATGTCCATGCAAACTCATGTAATGGTGGTGGTGGTGTTCTATGGTGTAATTGCTACCGCTTCTGCAATATTTTGTTTGTGACAGTGAAGAGGTTTGATGGGGTTCCATTTTCTTCTACGGTGCATGATTTTCCTAAACGAATTTGAACGGTGGTGATCATTATGGTGAGTGCTTTTCCAAAAAAATAATTGTCACATTTGTATTATATTTGATTATGTCTTGTTTGTGTAATATTAAGATTTGAGTTTCATGTGTTTTTTTTTTTTTGTTTTCTCTTTCAACTTCCATGTAATTTGTGAATTATGTAATTTTGTTCCCTAAATATATTATGTGTCATATGGACTTTGAAAACATTCCATTTCTTCTTTTTAATTTTCTTATATTAACTTTAAATTTAATATTACACAGTTAAAAAAACACATCAAAGAGAAACGATAAATTATTATAAAGATTCCCGTTTAATTTTAAATTAAACTCTATTAAGTTTCTAATGATCTTGTGAGGTATCGTTATATACATTGTTATGATTTGTTCAATAACGTTGGTTATGTATCCTTGTTTTTCAATCAATCATTAAAAAATAATTCAGTAGATTTTGGTAAACAATATTAAATAGAACAGGGTTTTTGGTTAATTACCATGTACGTAATTAACATGTAATGATGACGTGGTTAAAAAATAATTAATTTATAATTGATTTCATCTAAAGACAGCTAAAAAGTCACTTTCAAAAAGTTATCATAAAATTCGGCTTTGCACCCATCAAATTAATAATAAATGTTTGGTTGCATGTAGCTTTAGTACTCCAAAAATGATTCGGATGGTGATTTTTCGGGCTGGGTCCAGGTAGTTGGGTTTCCAGCCCGGACCGGCGGATCCAAATAATTGTGAATCAACTAATTAATAAAATATAATTCTTACAAATATTACTAATTTCATGTTTACCACTCGATTTGCATATCTATAAATTCGAATTTGAAAAAATCTAAGTTACGTAATATAGATTTGAATTTGGAAAAATCTAAATTATGTTCCAAATTATAGGGTTTATAGGTTTGAATTTGGAAAAATCTAAATTATGCGATGAATTGTAGAGTTTATAAATTTTACCGCAATATGAAGGGCATGCTGTATTATATGGCAACCACAACATCTAATGCACGTTGTTGTAAACTTTAAAGGCAACATAAAACGCAGGTTGTCTTTAATTATCCCAACGCGTAGCATGTGTTACTGTTATATCTAAAACAACAATTAATATAAGTTGTAAAAGGCTTTTACACTTTTGGCAATAGGTATATCAACAACATATGAACGCACGTTACAAAAAGTCATAACATGAATTATATGTTGCGGTAGCTAAAAAGTTATGCCACACTTATAATTAATAATTTTTTTTTTTAAAAAAAAAATTAGGTTAAGTGTTTATCGGTACTGCCAAAATCAAACCCTATAAATTCTATCCGAAATGATAACTCTTATCACATGAGAGGAATCTCCCCACACTCTATGAACAAAAATGAACATTTAGAATTAATAATTAACAAGTTAATTATATGGGGTTTAAATAACTGATCTTAACTTAATGATGGAAATTAATTACTAAAGTTGCTAAAGGGTCGTTATCAAAAAGTGATTAAAAAAAATTAGGTTCCAATTTCACATCCATCAAATCAAATTAATATGTAAACTTCAAATCTTCAAATTTCAAAATCATGATAATTGATATCGTTTGTTAAAAGATGAGTAGGGACACAACAAAATTAGATGCTTTAATTACATCAAGTTGTTAATGTTTGCCATCACTGTATTGTCGAAAGTTGATATCTTTGCAAATCTATAACATCTCATCAATATGGTTCATTAATTAATCACTCTATATAGGATCGAAAAATTAAATCTATGATATTACCTATTTAAAATAAAAACATAAATAAATATAGCATAATAATAATCTTTGTAGTCAAAATAGCGTCTTTCAACCTTTTATTTCTTTTTGTTTGTTGAAATATCATTTTAACTTTGGTTGTTGTCGGTCTTTTAATTTGATCGTTTACCGATCTTTTATTTTCGACCTTCTAAACTACGTTGTGTTTTATTTTTGACTTATTTATATGGAACTAATTGATATTCCAAATCTTTAATACAAATAACATATTCTAACTAGTTAGAATTATGAAATCTAATTTGATAAAATATTATAAATAACAATTATATTAAAACTAAACTTAATTTTATTCCTACACTCTTCTATCCAAAAATTCAGAATTTTCTTATATTATATTTTCGAGTTTTCAAATAATTCCCATGTAGAATTTCAATTAAATCTGTAATTTTAAAAAAATGCAAATGTCTGAATTAGAGAAAATTCATATATGGTTTCTACACAAACAAATTTCAATTTTATATATGGTTTCATTGACGATGGCCATTGATACACGTTGGATAAAAATTTAAAATGTATGTATTAATTTTAAATAATGGGAATGATGATTAAAATAATTAAGAAAGAATGTTATTTTTTCAAGAAAAATCTAAAGTGGTCATAGAATCAACTTAAAAGAAATTTATTTCTCAAAAGACTAAAAGAGAGACAAGTACAAAGATGGGGCTCTCCACCGATACTCATTCTCTGAACTTTAATAGCAAGAATATCTGGAATCACATTATGATGCGGCAGCTGTTGTTATGGACAAACGAAGGTGATGTGGCAGCATGATGGGCGTGCGCATATGGTTGGCCACGTGGCCACACTAATTGTCGTCGAATCTCCTTGTTAGCATAGGATTTGTTAGGGATATTGACAACGTAATTTTAAATTAGAGTAGGATTAGTTTAGGAGTGAAATTTATGGTTTCAGAGTTAAAATAAGAAATAGAGTTTTTTTTTTTCTTTTTAGGATAGTGATTGCCTAATTATATTCGTGTAATTGTTTTTAAGAATTTCAGCTTTTGATTAATAAAATTATGAGATTGTTTCTCAACTATCTATTTACAACATCTTTGCGAAGATTGTCGTATTTGAAGCCTGATAACAATCATTCGTGTGCGAATGTGTGTGTATTACCGCGCAATTAATTCCAAAAAAAGACGGGTCTTGGTGAATGTGTGTGTATTACCGTGCAATTAATAAGATTACGGTGAGATATCAATTTTCGATTCCTCAACTGGATAATCTTCTAGACCAATTGAGTTTCACAAAACTTGACTTGAAGAGCGGCTATAATCAAATAAGGATTTGGTCAGGGGATGAGTGGAAAACCGTGTTCAAGACACGAGAGGGGCTCTACGAGTTGATGGTCATGCCATTTGGTTTGTCGAATGCTCCAAGTACTTTCATTCGTGTAATAAACCAAGTTTTGCAGCCATTTATAGGGAAATTTGTGGTCGTCTATTTTGGCGATATATTAATCTATAATGATACGCAAGAATTACAGCACATTCATAAAGTATTAAATGTCCTTCGTAGGGAGAATTAGTCGCAGCTGCCAAAAAGTGTGTATTCATGGTCTTAGAGGTATTATTTTTGGGTTACAAAATTTCGAGAAAAGGTTTGCAGGTGGATGAGTAAAAAATTGAAGCCGTTAAACAATGACCAAAGCCAAAAAATATGATAGAGGTGCGAAGTTTCTATGGGTTGGCAGCGTTCTATCGTCGTTTCATTCCTCACTTCAATAGTATCATGGCTCCAATCACCGACTGCATGAGAGGGGAAAAATTCCAATGGACTCAAGGCGTGGAAGAGGCATTTCAGCTCATCAAAGATCGCCTAACTACCGCCGCAATTTTGATCCTACCAGACTTTTCATAACCGTTCAAACTTTATAGCGACGCCTCCAAGGTAGGCATCAAAGCCATCTTGAGCCAAGCAAGTAAGCCAGTGGCCTATTTTAGTGAGAAACTTACAGGTGCAAGGATACGATACAACATATACGATATTGAATTCTATGTGGTGGTCCAAGCCGTGAAGCATTGGAGACATTATCTTTTTCATCATGAGTTTATTCTCTACACCGATCATGAAGCGCTAAAACATCTCCATAGCTAAGACAAAATTTCTGCTCGTCATGCCTCTTGGTCCGCGTTTCTACAACAACTCACCTTTGTTTTGAAACATAAGGCTGGTGTGTCAAATTGGGTTGCCGATGCTTTGAGTCGTCGAAGCAATTTACTAGCAACAATGACACTTTTTGTGCTGGGGTTTGAATCATTCCGCGACTTGCTTGAAATTGATCCATATTTTGCGGGTATCATGGCTGATTTGGGTTCAAGAACAAATAATGACTTCTTGTTGGTAGATGGGTTCTTGTTTCGTGGCAATCAATTGTGCATTCCCGAATGTAGTTTGTGCTTACAAATTATCAAAGAACTACACGAAAAAGGGCCATGTGTGGCGTGACCGCACCTTGCAGCTGGTCAAGGATAATTATTTTTGGTCAACAATTTGGTGAGAAGTGGAGCGATACGTGGAACGTTGTTGAGTTTGTCAAGTTTCCAAAGGCAAAGAATCAAACGTGGGATTATACATGCCGCTGCCCATTCCTACACAACCTTGGACGAAACTTAGTATGGACTTTGTGTTGATGACCAAGGACTTAACAAGGGTTTGATTCAATATTTGTGGTTGTTGACAGATTTTCCAAGATGGTCCATTTTATTCCTTATAAAACAACAACCGATGCGGTGAACGTGGCTCAACTTTTCTTTCGAGATATTTATCGTCTACATGAGCTGCCTAATTCTATTGTGCCTGATCGGGATACACGGTTCTTTGACCACTTTTGCTGAAGCTTTTAAAAGATGGTGAATACGTAATTGAATTTCAGTAGTGCATATCATCCGCAAATTGATGGTCAAACCGAGGTTGTGAATCGGTCTCTTGGCAATTTGTTGCAATGTTTAGTTGGTGAAAATATTCGAGCTTGGGATAAAGCACTTAGTCAAGCAGAGTTTGCACATAACTATGCGGTGAATCGAAGCACGGGGTTTAGTCCGTTTCAAGTGGTATATTCGGTGTTACCATGCGAACCACTTGATTTGTTACCATTACCAAGCAAGACTTGAATTCATGGGAGAAGCCGAACACTTTGTACAATAATTGCAAGATACTCATAAGCAAGTATTGTTGGGATTTATACCCTAAAACTTGTATTTGTAAACGGTTAAAAACTTAATAAGAATTATCCATTTTATCATTCTAGTTTAAAAGCGTTTTATATTCATTAATACATTCATATTGTGGAAGAACATCCAAGATTGTAAGATATAATCTCAGAATGAGTATATGAAAGTCATATACAGTAGGATTCATTTTGAGACATGCAATCTAAAGAGTCCGTAAAGAGGAAACAGAGCTGGGTATTTTGTTTGTAGTTGATCTATTGCTGTGGTCTATTTTGTAATGTGCGGTGGTCTTATCCTAGACCGCTCATGTAGTTGACATAAGAATGGAGACACCTTATATGATGAGATCATATAGGACTAGGCCACGATTTATATGAATCTCTCACTGTAACATCCCTAATTTCAAATAAATATGAAAAGTATGGAGGAATTAATTTTGAATATATAAATATTATATTTATGATTTGAGGGGTAGAAAATGTAATTAAATGTATGTATATTTTTAGGTTTCCAAATGGACCAATTTGAACGGTCGAAAAATAATGCACGAAGAGAAGGAAAAATATTGGCAGTGAGTACCGCAACCAATCCCCGCAACTAGGGATCTCGATGAGCAGCTCGCGGTGAAAAATGGTGATTTTAAGCAGTGAGCACCGCGAGCAGTCACCGCGACCAGGGATCGCGCTAAGCAGCTCGCGGTGAAAATGTGGATTTTGGGCAGTGAGCAACGCGATCAACATCACGACCAGACACCGCGATGGTTAATCGCGATGAAAGCGGTGAAATCACTCCAGTGAGCAACGCGACCAGGTGGCGCGACTACAAGTAGCGAGGAGCGGTCGCGATGACCGAATTTTTATAAAAAAAATAAAAGGTTGTTGAAAGCTTCACGAAGAAGCAAACCAGAAAAATAAAGAGAGAACGAGAGAAGAGAAAGAAAGAAAGAAAAAGAGAAAGAAAAGAGAGAGAAAGGAAGAGAGAGAAAGAAGAAGAAGAAGAAGGAGAAGAAGAAGAGGAAGAAGAGAAGGAGAAGAAGAAGAAGAGAAGAGGAAGAAGAAGAAGAAGAAAGGAAAAGGAAAGGACAAAGGATATCCAGAAAAGAAATAGTCGGAAAAACGGTATCCAGGTTGGTGTACACTGATTTCAGAAATAGTTACGATTTTCGTTATATGTTTTGATTTGAATTTCCATATTTTGATTAAATAAGTTTGAAGATTTATTTACGGATTTTACATAATTATACTCCTTTACGAATATTGTTTGAAATAATTATGGACCATATATTAGCATCACTGAATCTCTGTGAAATCGTATATTTTCAAACTTGTTTTATGAATATTGTTTGATAGTGAATTTGATCTAAAATTATGAAATAAAGTTTGTTAATTTTGAAGTACATGAAATAAAATGATATGAAAGTGAAAAATTAGGAATTGTGAAACGGCCCTAGAATACTTGAACATAGAAAACGGATATAGGAGATTGGTATACCTTCTGGGTTATTTCAGCAGTACTGCACCGTTATTACTAGTGACTGTTGTAGCCGGGAAATCCCGGACATCACACCGATACCAGTGATTGTTGTAGCGGGGCAACCCCGGACAATCACACCGATACTAGTAACTGTTGTAGTGAGGCAACCCCGGACGTCACACCGATATTACAGAGATTAGACCCATATTCCAGTCTTGAAAATTATGTTGAGTATACCAAAGGGCCAGGATTGAGAATGAATTGAATAAAATGATTATAAAAGAATTGAACACTTGATTTCATATGAATTATTAATTTAATTTAGTTGCTTTTATTAAATTGATTTCACATGATTTATTTCAGTGATTGAGTTGAATAATAACATGTTTTTATACGATAGTATTGTGATATTTTTATTATGAAATTTATTTTATGATTTTGATAAATGAGTTTAGTGTACACCCACTAAGCTATATGCTTAGCGCATTGATTTTTATCACGCGTAGGTAATAGGAATACAGAGGGAGAAAAAGACTGAAGAGATGATAGCTGCAGACTGAGGATCAGAGTCACCAAACTTTGGGTAGTTATATATATTTTTGTATATTATATTCAGCTACGCATGCATATACAGAAATTTGTAAATGTGACATATATATATTTTGTAAATATTTGTTTTATGGTTTATGTTTTCGTTTTCAAAGGTTTGTAAATATTAAATTATGAATTGTTTTATATGAAAATGTTTGGGGAAGTCGCACTATATGGCAGAGTGCGCATTTGATTGAGGAAGAAATTTGAAGTGTTGATTAT
Source organism: Xanthoceras sorbifolium (assembly GCA_003430845.1). Classification (NCBI taxonomy): domain Eukaryota; kingdom Viridiplantae; phylum Streptophyta; class Magnoliopsida; order Sapindales; family Sapindaceae; genus Xanthoceras; species Xanthoceras sorbifolium. The sequence goes on along the minus strand of CM010620.1, from coordinate 7,093,579 downwards.
TATATTGTTTAAGTTTTTGTTGAAAACATGATTTTTGGAAAATCAGAAAAACAGAGGAAACTCTGGCAAAATTTTTCAAAATAATTTTTGATGGGCTCACTAGAAAAATATTTTAAAATATAAATTATTTGATTTTTCGATGGTTTTCAGATTATAAATAAGTCAAGAAAAGTTTTGAAAACCCGGTAGCGCTCCATGGGTTGATCCAGATGGGTCGGGTCAGGGGGTGTTACACTCACCAAGATCCATTAGTAGATGAGATTCATATATATCAATAAACGATGGCTATTTATAGGTAATCTTAATCCTGATGGCTATTTATAGGTAATCTTAATCCTGAGTGTCTTATCGACTCTTTCAGGTTGGATCATGTCTTTTGATTTACCATAAGTGAGGTCAATGTAAATTCTCGACCAATACCTCTGTATCTTGGAGTTGTGGTTTTGCTTGTGGCTTGTGGTTTGGAAGGTATAAATACAATACTGGAATCTACTCCTTGATTGAAGTAGATGAGTAGTTCCCTTAAGGGTTGATTTAGGGCTTGGACAATTATGAGATATCTCCTTTGTAATAGCCAAAATCTGTCAAGTCCAAATATAAGTAAAGTTCTGGCCTAAAAAGCCCAATCACATTACATGACCAGGCCCAAAACCAAAAAGGTGGTCAACTCACATAGTCGCACGACATCACAGTTATGATTATCGTACATCGATTTACAAACCATTTGGCTCCTCAACGACCACACTTCGGAGGACCCCACGTCGCACGACACTCGGCCAAACAATTATCACACCTCGACCTGAGCGATAACGAAAGTGCAACTTCACGATGGACCACTCAGAATCTCCCATGTCGCACGACATAGTATCCTCTTGGGTCTATGTAGGCCCAAAACATGATTTACTTTAATAAAAGACGGTCCTACAAACCATGATTAAAATCTAAATGGCCATATCAAGAAAGCATCCATAAATTTTCTTGATTTGAGGCAGTAAAAGGAAGGAAATGATGAATTCCCTCAATGGGCAAAAACATTACCTCCTATAAATGAAGGATAAATCTCCAAAAAGACGGGGAGGAAAAACATACATCCTATAACTATCAATGTTCAGACAACATTCTCCGGCCAATATTTACCATCTTCGATCATCTTCTGATCATAGCCCGATTAGCCGATCTCACATCTCCTTCGATCAGGAAGATCCCAATCACTAGGTTAACATGAAGTATTTATCACTCTTCTCAGCTTACAACCATTATCTATTTACTAGCATTCGCTAACTTGACTGTCGGAGTGACTTTGGCCGGCACCACCCCGGTGTCCCAGACGTCCTACAGGTCACGTGCGTTCTATCTTTACAAGGTTGTAGTACCCGTGTCCCCGAGCGATTTTTAAGGACTACATCCTTCTTCCGTGAGAAAGACATGATTTAATTATTCATTAGAAAATCAATGGTGCTTAAAGAAAAAGATATATCTAGAGGGGTATAACGGATATTATGACCCAACTTTAGTTATGAACTACTTATGAGGATCACACTATATGTAAATAGTTATATCAATGGATGTTGAGACTTCAGATTGTATAAACACGTTTACAGTTCTCAGAGTGCAGCCTCGGGTTTTTAGTGGAATAACTCCGAGATTAATAATCCCGAAATATTAATTAAAGAGTTTAATTAATATTACTAAGTATTATTGAAGCTCAAAATTTTGGGTCCATTAGGTCCCCTTCCTAGCCCTTATGGTTATTGGTAACGAAGGTCATGGTAAATTAATTGGACGATCCAATTAATAGTGTTACGAAAGTAACGTAATTTAATTAAAAGAGAATAATTAAATAATATAATTATTTAATTATATATTTAATAAATTAATAGAATATTAATAATTATGAATTATGAATTCTATTTATTAAATATGAGGTAACGGAATCAAACTATGACAGAGACAAAAGAATTAAAATAATTGGATTATTTTAATAGTCCAACAGGTCACAGGTTCAAGTCTTTAGGGAGACCAAAACAAATAAGATTTAGAATCTTATTTGACCCGATCAAACTTAAACCCTAAAGAGCTAGTATTTAAGAGTTAATATGCTAGTAAAAATTGACCTAACCTAAGTGAAAAAAAACTAGAGGAGTTCGGCCATAACAACAAAGAAAAGAGAGAAGAAAAAAAGTTTTTCCTGACTCTCTCCTTTTTTACAGGTGCGGCCGCCCAAGGAGAAACAAGTTCTCCGTTTATTTTTCATGTGACCTCCATCTCTTACCGTGATGTACTCACACACATGTTGTAAGACCGCGGGTCATAGCTTGGAAGATCTGGTGGTGGATCAAAGAATCGAAAAAGCGAAATCAAAGAAAAAGGTATGTAGTGAAAGATTCTTTTTCTATGTATACAGAGGATCTTGTTCCTGATTGAAAAACGTTTTCAATAAAGAACATTTTTGAAATCCCATTCCGCATGTTATTCGATAATCAAATATTTTTCTTTTTCCCTTCAATTGGTATTAGAGCCCTGATTCTAAAGTTTTTTATGCATATGCATAAAAGAAAAAAAAGTACATCTTTTTTTATTCTTGTTTTTTCTTTTGATTCTTGATTATTGATGTATTATTGTATAGACACAAATCTAGATCTGTATGATTTGTTTTATTATTATATGATTTGATTGTGTATTAATAAAACGTATTTGATCATTAATTATATGGTGATATGGGTAATAAGTAATTTTTGTTTTTTGGTTTGGCCAATTGTTTATGGCAATATTTTTTTTTATTTTTGTTCTTGCTATATTTTTTTTAATTTTTGTAATCGATATGTTGTACAAGAAGTCGCGAACGCGGATGATACGAAGAAAAAAAAAAGGCAGAACAGCCCCGCGCGGCAGCCCTCGCGCCTAGTTGCATGCTGGGTTGCTTTCGCGTGTTCGTTAGGGCTGTTTTTCGTGTTTTTGCTGATAATTTTTTGCTGTTTTTCTGGAGAAATATTGTCTAATATTTTTTGGGAAAAGTGCAGAAAATGGGAGCGAAAAACTGTGGACGAACGACCCACAAACGTACACAAAAGCACGGCTTCGCTACTGGCAGTAGTAATTTCGCATGCATTAAGGCTGTTTAGGGCTTCGTCTTGACCTAGGGTGCATGTTAAGGTAACGCGTGGACCTTTAAAAAAGATGTTGACTTCCATCAGAAATCAAGTTTGACTTGATTGGAGACCAAAGACAAGAAGTATTCGACTCGAAGAAGGACACTCTTGGAAATACAATTGTAATTAGGGTTGTTTAAGTTAGATAATCCATGTCACTCGGTCATTTATGTATGCTTATTTATTTTTCATGTGATGAATTATATGAATGTTAAAGTATGATAATTTATATGAATGTCATCTAGATTAGGTGTGCCTACACTTGCATAATAATATATCATGTATAATTGCCATGTTGTAATGTTTTATTTTAATGTGATTAAAATTGCAAACGATTTCATAATTGACAATTAAATAATGGAATTAGTTTTTAGGTGTAAAAACTTGGTAACTTCCATTAAATAACTAATCAATATACTAAAGTGTTTAATTAAGATAATTGGTTAGATTCTTTGGATTAATTAAGATTAATTAGATTAATTAATTAATTAATTAAAAAGAATCAAATAATGAGACTAGTTTTTAGGAATAAAAACCTAGTAAATCTCATTAATAACTAATATATCTATTAAAGTATTTAATTATATTAGTTAGGTCCATTTAAATGTTAGGTTTAATTTGATTAAACACCTAAGTCATAATTGGACAAAAATAATGTGAATTAGTTTTAATAGTTAAAACTTGATAATTTCATATAATATTTCTAATTTATTTAAAAAGGTTTATATAGATTAGAAATTAGATATAGATTATATTTTAATAGTTAAAATTGAATAATCTAGTAAACTTAGATTTTATATTAGCTGTAGAATCTCTAAATAAAGACTAGAAACATAGAGTTTTAAAAATTCATAGTTTATAGAAAACCCTAAACTACAAATAGTGAGTGGGAGAGGGATATATGACATTATATCTCACAGTCTCCATTATTAGTTCAATACTGTGAGACTCAAGTAGTGCTTCGTGACGGCTTTGCTTTCATCCTCCTTACTGGAGGGTGTCCATAAGAGTCAATACCAATGTTAACTTCTTAACGGATAAATTTTCAGAATGTATTTTAGGATTAACCTAGCCTATCCAGGCAAATCTCAAGTTAAGCTCATGAATTCTGAAATAGTGGGCCTATAACGCCCCTAATTTTTCGTAAATAGAATAAATATCCTTGGATTATTCTTAATTATTATTGAGCATGCAAAAGTTCATTGTAGAATATTTTTGGGAATAATTTTCAATTGATTGCCATTTTAGGAATTTAAAGAGTCAAGGAGGGAGCAAATTGCAATTGGTAAGATATTTATAATATAATATAATATAATATATATATATATATATAATATAATATAATATAGATAACTTAGTGGAGAAGCTCCACTAAGTTATCAAAAACCAAAAAGAAAAAAAAAATAATAAAATAATAAAAAGATAGGGTGAGTTGGCATGAGATAAGAGGAAGAAAAAAAAAATATATATAGAAAAAGTAATCTAAAAACGTGAGGAAGAGAAAAGAAAGTAAAAAAAAAAAAGAAGAAAGAAGGGAGAAAGGCCGAGAGAGAAAGAAGAAGAAGAAGAAGAAGAGAAGAAAGGAGAAAAGAGAAGGGAAAAGAAGAAGAAGGAGAAGGAAGGAAGAGAAAAAGAAAAGTGTTAGGAAATTGTCCAGGTTCGGTGTACACTAATGTTTATAGTTTTTAGATTTTCCAGAACTTTTTAAAATTATTATATTATATTGTTTTTAGTTTATTTATGATATATTGTTTATGATTGGTTAAGTAAAATTGATTTTGGGATGATTTAGTATATGTAATAAATTGATTTTGAATATATTATATATATATATATATATTATATTTATATATTGAATTTTGTAAATATGTTTAGTGATTTGAATTTAATAAAATGTAATTTGACCATAAAGAAATGATATTGTGAAAAGGCCCTAGGATACTTGGACATAGAAATGGATATAGGAGGTTGGTATACCAGCTGGGTTCAGTGAGCAGTACTGCAACGACATTGACATTGCTATTGATGATTTATTATGTACCTCCTCATGGATTCGTCCAGGGGTAGGGAGACACGTACCTTCCTAAGGATTTGTTCTTGGGATAGGGAGATATGTACCTCTCTAGGTTTCGACCACTCGGACCTAGAGTAGGGAGATACGTACCACTCTTAGGATTCGTCCTAAGGTGGGAGTTATGTTCGACAGACAGTCACTGTGGTCGAACGACCTATATTCCAGTCCTGGTTTATATTGAGTATTCTAGAGGGCCAGAATGGAAGTGATTTGAATAATATGTTTATAAGTAAATTTCGGAATTGATTTTATACGTTTATGATTATAATTTAGTTTATGCTATGGTTTTATATGGATTATAAATTGAAATGAGTTGTTTCTTTGAATAAATTTCATTCGTTTTATTTCTGTAAATGATTAGAATTGAAATATGTATATTGTGATATTTTTTATTATGAAAAGTTATTTATGAGTTTTAATACATGAGTTTAGTGTACACCCACTAAGCAATATGCTTAGCGTGTCGTTTTATCGCGCGTAGGTCACATGGATACTGAGGAGGCCAAAGACCGCAGAGAGAGTTGCTGACAGAGTCCCAGAGTCACTACAGTCGGGTAGATATATTTTCGTATATATATATATATATATATATATATATATATATATATTCTGTAAGCATGCATATACAGAAGTCTGTAAATTTCGAAAAGTTCATATATATCTGTTTTGTAAATAATCTTTTGGTTTCTGTTTTCATTTGTAGATTGTTTGTAAATATTGAATTATGAATTCTTTTATTTTAAACTGCTGGAAAGTCGCACTAAACGACAGAGTGCGCATTTGATTGAAAATGATATTTGAAGTGTTGATGTGAATTTTATATGGATTTGAGATTGATTGAAAAATAGGTTTTGGGAAATCAGAAAAACAGAGGGAACTCTGCCGAAATTTTTAAAAAGTGTATTTCGATGGGCTCACTAGAAAAATATTTTTGTATTTTTTTTGAAATGGTTTGAAATGTATAAAATGAATTTAGAAAGTTTTGAAAACCGGTAACGCTCCCTGGGTCAATCCAGTCGGGTCGGGTCAGGGAGTGTTACAGGGCCACACTCATAAAGGTCTTAATTAATCTGTTAATTTATTGTCCTGACTAAACCAAAGCGATAATTGGATAATATAAGAATAAAGACTTATTCTGGTGTATTATCCGATTGAGAATGTCTCGATCTAACATGTAAGGATTTGACATAGACTACCTAGGCACTTACTTGTGGTATGTTGGATTATCGCAATATAGTAAATAATTTTAGGAATTTTTTAGTTCATTAAAATTATGCTCGTGCATCATATTTAATTTTATGCCGAACATATAGTATGATATGGATGCATGAATGAATGATATTAATTTAAATTTATGTCTTTAATGTTCAGCAATGTCTTCTGCTTTAATTTCCATCATTGCAAACAAAAAATTAATTGGGGATAACTATACAAAGTGGAAACATAATATGAACGCAATCATGGTCTGCAAAGACGTTAAATTTGTACTCACTGAGGAATGTGGTCCGTAGCCCGCTTCTAACGCGCCAAGGCCCGTTAAAGAAGCCTATGAGAAGTGGATTTCGGCTGATGAAAAGGCCCGCACATTTCTGCTGGCCGGCATGATCGAACTGCTTATGACGAAGCACGAGTCAATGACTTCTGCATTTGAGATAATGGAGTCATTGCAGGTTATGTTTAGATAACCCTCTGAGTAAAAGCGACACGAAGCTGTTCGTTCCACTATGCTCAACCTTATGAAGGAGAGTACATCTGTTAGGGAACATGTCCTTAAGATGATGTCTTATTTCAACACTTCTCAAGTCAATGGTAGGGCTATTGATGAGGCCTCCCAAGTGAACATGATCATGAAAACTCTTCCGAAGAGTTTTAATCAGTTCAGAAGCAATTACGAGATGAACAAGTTGAAATTCACTCTCACGCAATTGCTGAATGAGCTCGCTACTTGTCAATTTATGAAAATGGACCATAAGGGTAAGACCGACAAAGCAAATATTGCTGAGCCATCTTCTTCTGGTACGAAGAAAAGGAAGAGGTCTGTTGGGAAAAGCCAAGGCACAACCGAAAAAGAAACCAGCTCAAAAGAAGAAGCAGAGCACCAAGACTGACAAGTCCAAAGGAAAATATTTCCATTGTGACAAGGTTGACCATTGGAGGAGGAACTATCCGAAGTACCTCGAGGAGCTCGCAGCCAAGAAGAAAGTGAAAGGTAAATCTGATTTACTTGTAATAGAATTTTGTTTAGTGGAAGATGACTCTTCAACTTGGATAGTAGATTCAAGGGTCACCAATCATGTTTGTTTTTCTTTACAGTGGACTGAGAATTGGCAGCAGCTGGAGGAGGGGTCCTTCACTATGCGCGTTGGAGCATGGAATGTCATTTCAGCACGAGCAGTATATGCATGCATTGTCTAAAGATACCCATAGGAATGTGTGACTCTAATCTGCAGACCTCTCTTCTGTCTTATATAGGATAAAAAGAAATGGAAGGAAGCATTTATGGAATCAGTAAGCCCGAGAGTGGCGGACCCTGTACAGCCAGCATTTATGCAGCAGATGGCTGAGTTCTTTCAGAATGTGGCTAGAGCAGCACCACGAAGATCAGCCATAGAGCGACTGGCTCAATACAGACCCACTGATTTCCATGGCAGAAAGGATGTGGATGCATCTGCCTCAGAGTACTGGTTTGAGAGGACTGACAGAATATTGGAGCAGATGCACTGCACACCTGAAGAGCGATTGGAGTGTGCAGTATCCTTATTGCAGGAGGATGCCTATCAATGGTGGACCTCTATTATACAGACAGTGCGACCAGAGAACATAACGTGAGATTTCTTTCAGAAGGAATTCAGGAGAAAATATATTGGTCGCATCTATTTGGACAATCTGAAGAGAGAGTTTACCAACCTGAAGCAAAGGCAGTTGACAGTGACCGAATATAAGAGAGAATTTGTCAGGTTGAGTAAATATGCGAAAGATATGGTAGCGACTGAGGCGGATAAATGTAGGAGGTTTGAAGATGGACTGAACGACTATATCCGCCTACAGGTTGTGTGACATTCTTAATTTATATTTAATGAATTGTGAATCTATGAATAGAATATTGATTATTTGAGGAATGTTACAGGTTGTTGCCTTTGAATTTGAAGATTTTACTAGACTCGTCTCTGCGGCTCTGAATGTTGAACGAATTAAGAAAGAAGAGCAGGCCAGAAGAGACAGAGGGCAACAAAGAAGAGGGGCAGGGCCATCCAGCTCATATCAGCCCCAGAGTAAGAAATTTAGGGATCGCAACCTAGTGGTCCAGTGCAGTCACAGAAGCCTATACCTACAGCTAGGCCTGGTCAGTCTGCAACTTCTGTGACCAGTACCCCTAGGAGTACAGTTAGAGGACCAGCCCCTGCATTGTGTGAGCATTGTGGAAGAAGACATCCTGGAAAATGCTGGAAGATTACAGGAGCCTGCTTGAGGTGTGGATCCCGTGACCATTTTCTGAGGGATTGCCCACAGATTAGATCCCAGCAGCCAGAGAGATCAGCTCCTACTACTTCCAGAGGTAGGAGGCCCAGTCAGGCAGTACCTGAAGGTGGTAGCCACAGAGGAGTGTTAGAATTAGTGGCAAGACCCGATAGTCGAGCTCCTGCACGAGTCTATGGTGTTAGAGCTCAGAAAGACAAGGATGCGCCTGACGTGATAGCTGGTATTATTTCTATTTTTGATGCTACAACTATTGCATTGATAGATCCAGGTTCCACTCATTCATATATATGTGATGTTATACTAAAACACCGAAATATGGAAACTGAACCTACTGAATATGATGTGTTAGTCAGTAATCCGATAGATCAAAGTGTAGTTGTGAACCGTGTGTACAGAAATTGTCCTATTCGGATACATGAATGTGAATTTCCAGGAGATTTGATGGAGTTACCATTCCATGAGTTTGATGTGATATTAGGCATGGATTGGTTAACTCGGCATAAAGTAGTGATCGACTGTGAATTGAAACGAGTGACCCTCAGAACAGCAGATGGTGCAGAAATCACAATGGTGGGTGAAAGGAGGGATTTTCTCTCCAATGTCATTTCAGCCACTGCAGCCTGCAAATTGATCAGAAAGGGTTGTGAAGCATATTTGGCACAGGTGGTTGATTCCAGAAAGGTTAATTCTGAAATTCAGAATATACCCACTGTGTGTGATTTTGCAGATGTGTTTCCAGAGGAGCTTCCTGGTTTGCCACCTCAGAGAGAAGTGGAGTTTGTGATTGATGTGGTACCAGGTACGTCTCCAGTATCGATAGCTCCTTACAGAATGGCACTAGCAGAACTGAAAGAACTGAAGATACAGTTACAGGAATTGCTGGATAAGGGCTTTATCAGACCCAGTGTATCCCCCTGGGGAGCTCCAGTGCTGTTTGTGAAAAAGAAGGATGGGTCATTGAGATTGTGTATTGATTACAGGCAGCTGAATAAACTTACTGTCAAGAACAAGTATCCGTTGCCGAGAATTGATGATTTGTTTAATCAGCTGAGAGGAGCTTGTGTCTTCTCAAAGATAGATCTGAGATCAGGTTATTATCAATGGAGGATAAAAGATTCAGATATTCTGAAAACTGCATTCAGAACCAGGTATGGACATTATGAATTCGTAGTGATGCCATTTGGGCTGACTAATGCACCTGCAGCCTTTATGGACCTGATGAACCGGGTATTCCGACCATACCTAGATCAGTTTGTGGTAGTATTTATCGATGATATCCTGGTGTACTCACTGACGGCAGATGACCATGACAGGCACCTCAGAGTAGTACTGCAGATTCTGAGGGAGAAGCAATTGTATGGCAAACTGAGCAAATGTGAGTTCTGGTTGCCTGAGATTGCATTTCTGGGTCATATTGTGTCAGCAGAGGGTATTAAGGCGGATTCGAAAAAGATTGAAGCAATAGTGGAATGGAAGCCTCCCAGAAATGTTACAGAAGTCAGAAGTTTTCTAGGCTTGGCAGGTTATTATCGATGGTTTGTGAAGGGATTTTCATCCATAGCAAGTTCGTTGACTAAGCTACTGCATAAGAATGTCAGATTTCACTGGACTGACAGATGCCATGCAGCTTTTGACAGATTGAAGGCAATGTTAGTTGAGGCTCCAGTTCTGATTCAGCCTGTTTCAGGTAAGGACTTCGTGATCTTTAGTGATGCCTCACACCAGGGTTTAGGTTGTGTATTGATGCAGGAAGGCAAGGTGGTTGTATATGCGTCCAGACAGTTGAAAACGCATGAGCAGAATTATCTGATTCATGATCTGGAACTTGCCGCCATAGTCTTCGCTTTGAAAATCTGGAGGCATTACTTATATGGTGAGAAGTGTTATATATACACGGATCACAAGAGTCCGAAATATCTGCCTACCCAGAAAGAGCTAAATCTGAGACAGAGACGGTGGATGGAGTTGATTAAAGATTATGACTGTGTAATTGACTACCATCCAGGAAAGGCGAACGTGGTAGCAGATGCTTTGAGTAGAAAATCACTGTTTGCTCTGAAGGCTATGAATGTACAATTGCAACTGAATCCAGATAATGCATTGGTAGCTGAATTGATATGCAGACCCAGTCTGATTCAGCAGATTTCAGACAAACAGAAGCAGGATGCTAGAATCCAACTGATATGTGAACAGATCCCAAGAGGGAAGCATTCGGATTTCTCAATCAGAACTGATGGTATTGTGTGTTTCAGAGACAGGATTTGTATTCCAGATGATGAAGAATTGAGAAAGATGATCCTGACAGAGGCACACAGTAGTTCGTATGCGATGCACCCAGGTAGCACAAAAATGTACAGAGACTTGAAAACTCAGTATTGGTGGTCTGGTATGAAAAAGGATGTGGTAGAATTTGTGAATAGATGCATGACTTGTCAGCAGGTGAAAGCTGAACACCAGGTTCCATCAGGATTGTTACAACCAATAGCAATACCTGAATGGAAATGGGATCACATCACAATGGACTTTGTCACAAGATTGCCACTTACTCGGAGTAAACACGATGCAGTATGGGTTATAGTGGATCGATTGACGAAGTCAGCACACTTTCTACCTGTCAGAACTGACTATTCCCTGGATCAACTGGCAGAATTGTATATCAGAGAAATAGTCAGATTGCATGGAGTGCCTGCATCCATAATATCAGATAGAGATCCGAGGTTTACATCTAGATTCTGGAAGAAGTTTCAAGAAGCCTTGGGTACTCGACTGAGTTTCAGTACAGCCTTCCATCCGCAGACAGACGGACAATCAGAAAGGGTAATTCAGGTGCTTGAAGATATGCTCAGGAGTTGTGTAATTGATTTTGAAGGGAGTTGGGCGGATCATCTCCCATTGATTGAATTCGCCTACAACAATAGTTACCAGTCGAGCATAGCTATGGCACCATATGAGGCACTGTATGGAAAGAAATGCAGGACTCCAGTATGCTCGACAGAATTAGAAGAGGACAAGTTAGTAGGCCCAGACTTGATTCGACAAACTGAGGAGAAGGTGAAGATTATCAAGGATAGATTGAAAGTTGCTTTTGACAGACAGAAATCATATGCAGATTTGAAAAGAAAAGAGATAGAATATGACGTCGGTGAGAAAGTGTTTCTGAAAGTATCTCCGTGGAAGAAAGTGCTCAGATTTGGTAGAAAAGGTAAGCTGAGTCCTAGGTTTATTGGGCCATACGAAATCATTGAACGTGTGGGACCAGTAGCCTACAGACTAGCTTTACCTCCAGAATTAGAAAAGATTCATAATGTTTTCCATGTGTCAATGTTGAGGAGATACAGATCTGATCCTTCCCACAGAGTTCAGGCCGAAAGTATTGAAATCCGACCAGACCTGACATATGAGGAGGAACCAGTGCAAATTCTTGATCGGAAAATCAAAGAACTACGAAATAAAAGAGTTCCACTGGTGAAAGTCCTCTGGAGGAATCACAATGTAGAAGAAGCTACCTGGGAGAGCGAGGAAATCATGAGACAACAATATCCTCAACTGTTCGACTGAGGTAAAAATTTCGAGGACGAAATTTCTTAAGAGGGGAAGAATTGTAACGCCCCTAATTTTTCATAAATAGAATAAATATCCTTGGATTATTCTTAATTATTATTGAGCATGCAAAAGTTCATTGTGGAATATTTTTGGGAATAATTTTCAATTGATTGCCGTTTTAGGAATTTAAAGAGTCAAGGAGGGAGCAAATTGCAATTGGTAAGATATTTATAATATAATATAATATATATATATATATATATATAATATAGTATAATATAATATAGATAACTTAGTGGAGAAGCTCCACTAAGTTATCAAAAACCAAAAAGAAAAAAAAATAAATAATAAAATAATAAAAAGATAGGGTGAGTTGGCATGAGATAAGAGGAAGAATATATAATATATATATATATATATATATATATATATATATATATATATATATATATATAGAAAAAGTAATCTAAAATCGTGAGGAAGAGAAAAGAAAGAAAAAAAAAAAAAGAAGGGAGAAAGGCCGAGAGAGAAAGAAGAAGAAGAAAAGAAGAAGAAGAAGAAGAAGAAGAAGAGAAGAAAGGAGAAAAGAGAAGGGAAAAGAAGAAGAAGGAGAAGAAGGAAGAGGAAAAAGAAAAGTGTTAGGAAATTGTCCAGGTTCGGTGTACACTAATGTTTGTAGTTTTCAGATTTTCCAGAACTTTTTGAAATTATTATATTATATTGTTTTTAGTTTATTTATGATATATTGTTTATGATTGGTTAAGTAAAATTGATTTTGGGATGATTTAGTATATGTAATAAATTGATTTTGAATATATTTATATATATATATATATATATATATAACTATATATATATATATATATATATATAACTACATATAGATATATATATATTGTTTATGATATATAGTGATTTTGAATATATAATATATATATATTTATTATATTAATATGATTTGTAATATATTTAGTGATTTATTTATAAATGTATTTGAATAAGAATTATTGTGAAAGCCCAGATGATACTTGACAAGAATGGATTAGAAGGTTTATATATGTAGGAGTCAGTATGACCATATTTGACAGATTAATGATTTTATGTACATCCTCATGATTCGTCCAGGGTAGGGAGACTTGTACCTCCCCGAGTCCTAGGTAGGAGACACGTACCTTCTAGGATTGTTCTGGATATAGACATGTACCTTTGGTTCCGACCACTCGGCCTAGAGTAGGGAGAACGTCCCATCTTAGGATTGCTAGGTGGATGATTTATATGTGGCGAACGACTCCAGTCCTGGTTTATGTTGAGTATTCAGAGAGGCAGAATGGAATTGATTTGAATATATGTTTATAAGTAAATATTCGGAAATTGATTTTTATACGTTTATGATTATATTTAGTTTATGCTATGGTTTTATAGGGATTATAAATTGAAATAGTTGTTTCTTTGAATAAATTTCATCCGGTTTATTTCTGTAAATGATTAGAATTGAAATATGTATAGTGTGTATTTTTTATTATGAAAAGTTATTTATGAGTTTTAATACATGAGTTTAGTGTACACCCACTAAGCTATATGCTTAGCGCGTCGTTTTATCACGCGTAGGTCACAGGGATACTGAGGAGGCCAAAGACCGAAGAGAGAGTTGCTGACAGAGTCCCAGAGTCACTACAGTCGGGTAGATATATTTTCGTATATATATATATATATATATATATATATATATATATTCTGTAAGTATGCATATACAGAAGTCTGTAAATTTCGAAAAGTTCATATATATCTGTTTTGTAAATAATCTTTTGGTTTCTGTTTTCATTTATAGATTGTTTGTAAATATTGAATTATGAATTCTTTTATTTTAAACTGCTGGAAAGTCGCACTAAACGGCAGAGTGCGCATTTGATTGAAAATGATATTTGAAGTGTTGATGTGAATTTTATATGGATTTGAGATTGATTGAAAAACAGGTTTTGGGAAATCAGAAAAACAGAGGGAACTCTGCCGAAATTTTTAAAAAGTGTATTTCGATGGGCTCACTAGAAAAATATTTTTGTATTTTTTTTTGAAATGGTTTGAAATGTATAAAATGAATTTAGAAAGTTTTGAAAACCGGTAACGCTCCCTGGGTCAATCCAGCCGGGCCGGGTCGGGTCGGGTCAGGTGGTGTTACAGGGCCACACTCATAAAGGTCTTAATTAATCTGTTAATTTATTGTCCTGACTAAACCAAAGCGATGATTTGATAATATAAGAATAAAGAGTTATTCTGGTGTATTATCCGATTGAGAATGTCTCGATCTAACATGTAAGGATTTGACCTATACTACCTAGGCACTTACTTGTGGTATGTTGGATTATCGCAATATAGTAAATAATTTTAGGAATTTTTTAGTTCATTAAAATTATGCTCGTGCATCATGTTTAATTTTATGCCGAACATATAGTATGATATGGATGCATGAATGAATGATATTAATTTAAATTTATGTCTTTAATTTTCAGCAATGTCTTCTGCTTTAATTTCCATCATTGCAAACAAAAAATTAATTGGGGATAACTATACAAAGTGGAAACATAATATGAACGCAATCATGGTCTGTAAAGACGTTAAATTTGTACTCACTGAGGAATGTCCTCCGTAGCCCGCTTCTAACGCGCCAAGGCCCGTTAAAGAAGCCTATGAGAAGTGGATTTCGGCTGATGAAAAGGCCCGCACATTTCTGCTGGCCGGCATGATCGAACTGCTTATGACGAAGCACAAGTCAATGACTTCTGCATTTGAGATAATGGAGTCATTGCAGGTTATGTTTAGATAACCCTCTGAGTAAAAGCGACACGAAGCTGTTCGTTCCACTATGCTCGACCTTATGAAGGAGAGTATATTTGTTAGGGAACATGTCCTTAAGATGATGTCTTATTTCTACACTTCTCAAGTCAATGGTAGGGCTATTGATGAGGCCTCCCAAGTGAACATGATCATGAAAACTCTTCCGAAGAGTTTTAATCAGTTCAGAAGCAATTACGAGATGAACAAGTTGAAATTCACTCTCACGCAATTGCTGAATGAGCTCGCTACTTATCAGTTTATGAAAATGGACCATAAGGGTAAGACCGACAAAGCAAATATTGTTGAGCCATCTTCTTCTGGTACGAAGAGAAGGAAGAGGTCTGCTGGGAAAAGCCAAGGCACAACCGAAAAAGAAACCCGCTCAAAAGAAGAAGCAGAGCACCAAGACTGACAAGTCCAAAAGAAAATATTTCCATTGTGACAAGGTTGACCATTGGAGGAGGAACTATCCGAAGTACCTCGAGGAGCTCGCAACCAAGAAGAAAGTGAAAGGTAAATCTGATTTACTTGTAATAGAATTTTGTTTAGTGGAAGATGACTCTTCAACTTGGATAGTAGATTCAGGGGTCACCAATCATATTTGTTTTTCTTTACAGTGGACTGAGAATTGGCAGCAGCTGGAGGAGGGGTCCTTCACTATGCGCGTTGGAGCATGGAATGTCGTTTCAGCACGAGCAGTGGGAGTAGTTAGACTCAAATTTAATAATTATTTTCTTTCGTTGGACAATGTGTTTTATATTTCTGGATTTACAAGGAATTTGATTTCTGTATCTAGATTGCTTGAACATTTATACTCTATTTCTTTTAATGATAAGTCAGTTATTGTTTCAAGAAATGGTTTGAATATTTGTTCTGGTACGATAGAAAATAATTTGTATGTTTTAAGACTGTTAATTCATACATCACTGCTTAATACTGAACTATTTAAGGTTGAAAAACCTAAAACAAAACGACAGAAGATTTCTCCAAATGATGACACGTATCTGTGGCATCTAAGACTTGGACATATAAACCTTGATAGGATAAATAGACTTGTAAAATGTGGATCTTTAAGTCAGTTAGAGATTGACACCTTACCTGTTTGTGAATCTTGTTTGGAGGGTAAGATGACCAAGAGATCTTATCTGGAAAGGGGTTAGAGCCACACAACCACTAGAGCTCATTCACTCAGACGTCTGTGGACCTATAAGTGTTAGAGTAAAATGTGGTTATGAGTATTATGTCACATTTATTGATGACTACTCAAGATACATGTATGTTTACCTAATACAACGTAAATCGGAAACTTTTGAAAAGTTCAAAGAATACCAAGCTGAAGTTGAAAATCAATTAGGCAAAACAATCTAAGTTCTACGATCAGATCGTGGGGGTGAGTATCTCAACCAAGAGTTTGAAGACTACATGGTTGAATATGTGCTTGTATCCTAACTCACGACTCCAAGTACACCACAACAAAATGGTGTTGCGCAAAAGAGAAACATGACCCTTATGGAAATGATAAGATCTATGATTAGTTTCTCCTCATTACTATATTCCTTTGGGGGATATGCACTATAAACATCGGCTTACATACTGAACGTAGTTATATCCAAGTCTGTTACTAAGACTTCCCTAGAGTTGTTGAATGGTCGTAAATCTAGTTTACGACATTTTCGCATATGGGGGTATCCAGTACATATAATAAAGAACATAAGTGGAAAGCTGAAACCTTGTTCACAAGTATGCCTATTTGTAGGGTATCCAAAGAAAACTCGAGGAGGATTCTTTTATAATCCACAAGAAAATAAAGTGTTTGTATCGACAAACAATATTTCTTGAGGAGGATTATATGAGTAATCATAAACCTTGAAGTAAGATTGTGTTAAAGAAGCTAGAACCTGGTACGACCAGTGCTCAGTCAACAAGTGTTGTTAACAATGTTATTGTTCCACAAACATTTGACAGTCAGATGATTCCTAGTCAGGATACACTACCACCTAGGCGTAGTAAGAGGGTTGGTCGACAACCTGATTGCTATTTAGATATTGGAGAACGCACAGGGTGTCATTTCCGATGATAGTGTGGATGATCCATTGACATTTAGATATGCAATGGAAGATTCTGACAAAGAGGAATGGCTTAAAGCCATGAATCTCGAGATTGAGTCCATGTACTCCAACTCAGTTTGGGAACTTGTAGACTTACCAGATAGGATAAAACCCATAGACTGTAAGAGGATCTACAAGTGTGAGAGAGGAGTAGACAGGAAAGAAGAGACCTTAAAGGCAAGGCTAGTGGCTAAGAGTTACATCCAGAAGGAAGGCATCAATTATGATGAAACCTTATCACCAGTAGCTAAGTTTAAGTCTATTAGAATACTCTTATCCATAGCTGTCTATTTCGATTACGAAATTTAGCAAATGTATGTCAAAACTGCATTCTTTAATGACAATCTAGACGAGAGCATCTACATGATGTAACCAGAGGGATTCCTATCCCAAGATCAAGAGTAAAAGGTTTGCAAGATGCAAAGGTCCATTTATGGACTTAAGCAAACATCTAGATCTTGGAACATTAGGTTTGATAATGTTATCAAGATCTATGGTTTTGAGCAAAACGTTGAAGAGCTTTGTGTATACAAGCGCATCATCGATATGAAAGTAGTTTTTCCCGACTCTCTCCATTTTTACAGGTGCGGCCGCCCAAGGAGGAAAAAGTTCTTCGTTCGTTTTTCACGTGACCTCCATCTCTTACCGTGACGTGCTGTAACACCCCCTGACCCGACCCGTCTGGATCGATCAAGAGAGCGCTACCGGGTTTTCAAAACTTTCTCAATTCACTTTATAAATTTTCAAATCATTGAGAGCTCATCAAATAAATTTTCAAACCATTGGAAAACCACATAGTTTATAATTTAAAAACATTTTCGAGTGAGCCCATCAAATCATATTTTCAAAAATTTCGGCAGAGTTTCCTTTGTTTTTCGGATTTCCCAAAACCTGGTTTCAACAAAATAAATCCAACACAATTTAATAATAACACTTCTATATCCACTTTCAAACCAATGCGCACTCTGCCGTTTAGTGCGACTTTTCAAACAAAATATAATAATTCATAAATTAAATATTTACAAACCTTTACAAATAAAAATAGAAACCATAATATTATTTACAAAACATATATATACATATCGAATGTACAGACTTCTGTATATGCATGCGAATCCAAGTATAACATACAAAATTTTATAACTACCCAACAACGGTCGAGACTCTGACTTTTTCAATCTGCAGGTACCTCCTCTCTACTCTTGCTGTCCTTCGAGATCTCTGTTACCTACGCGTTATAAAAACAACTAACGCGCTAAGTATATAGCTTAGTGGGTGTACACTAAACTTATTTATTAAACTCATAAATAACTTTTCATAATAAACTCATAAATACCTTTTTATAACAAACATACAGAAATAAATCGGGTGAAATTGATTTCAGAAACAACTCATTTCAATTTACAATCCATACAAAACCAAGCCATATAGATAAACATATAAAATCGATTTATAAAGTCACTTATAACCATATCACTCAATTCACTTCTATTCGGGCCCTCTAGAATACTCAACATAAACCAGGATTGGAATATGGGTCGTTCGACCATAGTGACTGTCTGTTGAACATAACTCCCACCCTAGGACGAATCCTAAGAGTGGTACGTATCTCCCTACCCTAGGACCGAGGGTTCGGACCCTAGAGAGGTACATATCTCCCTATCCCAGGAACGAATCCTTAGGAAGGTACGTGTCTCCCTACCCCAGGACGAATCCATAAGGAGGTACGTGTCTCCCTACCCCTGGACGAATCCATGAGGAGGTACATAATAAATCATCAATAGCAATGTCAATGTCGGTGCAGTACTGCTCACTGAACCCAGCTGGTATACCAATCTTCTATATCCATTTCTATGTCTAAGTATCTTAGGGCCGTTTCGATAAAATATTTTCAAATATTCACTATAATTTACAATCAATGGTCAACTCAATAAATATATTATTCAAAAAAACATAGGTTTTCATGGAAAATAAACAATATTCATACGATAGTCGTAAACAAGTAATTTCAACGAAATCGTAATAATCGAAATACGATCAACAATAAAATCATTCCAAGAAAATAATATAAACACATAAAAATGAAAGTCTTCAAAGAAATCGCAGATTCAAACTAAAAATACTTAATACTTTTTGTAAAGATTTTGAAAACGGGTGTACACCAACTTGGATACCGTTTCCTTTCGACTATCACGTTTCTAGGTTACTTTTTCCTTCCCTTACTCTTTCTCCTTCACTTTCCTCTTCTCTTTCCTTCCTCTTCTCTTCTTCTTTTTCTTCTTCTTCTTCTTCTTCTTCCTCTTCTTTCTGTCTTCTTCTTCTTCCTCTTCTTTCTTTCTTCTTTTTCTCGGTCTCTCCCTCTCTCTTTTTTTCTGTTCGGTTTCGATGGCTTCTGTGAGAAGCCAAATTTTTTTTTATATTATTTCGGTCGTCGCGACCGTCGTCGCGACTTGTGGTCGCGCCACCAGGTCGCGTTGCTCACTGGAGCAATTTCACCGCCTTCATCGCGATCACACGTCGCGGTATCTTGGTCGCGATGGTGGTCGCCATGCTAACTGCCCGAATTTTATTTTTTTCATCGCGATCAGTTCATCGCGATGACTGATCGCGGTGTTCACTGCCAAGAATCACCATTTTTCATCGCGAGCAGCTCATCGCGATCTGTGGTCGCGATGAGTGGTCGCGATACTCACTGTTTCAGTTTTTCACTCTTCTCTTCGTACATCGTTTTCAACCGTTCAATTTGGTCCACCTGGAAACCATAAAAATAAATATACATTTAATTACGTTTTGCACCCCTCATATCATAAATTTTTATATCCATATTTGCAAAATTAATAATTCGAAATCCAGGATGTTACACGTGCTCACACACGCATTGTCAGACCGCGAGCCATAACTCGAAAGATCTAGAAGTGGATCAAAGAATCGAAAAAGCGTAATAAAAGAAAAAAGGTATGTAGTCAAATATTCTTTTTCTGCGTATACACAGAAACTCGTTCCTGATTAAAAAATATTTTTAATAAAGAAAATTTTTGAAACCTCTTTCCGCACGTTATTCGATAATCCAATCTTTTTCTTTTTCCCTGCAAGTCTATGACAATTCGGTGAAGAACACGTCAAAGTACAAGCTTGCGGCTGATAAAAAGAGAAGGAACTTAGAATTTGAAGTTGGTGACTTTGACATGTATGGGCTATTCTTACTAAGAACCGTTTCCTCGTTGGAGAATACAACAAGCTTGCTGCAAGAAAGATTGGTCCGTTAGAGGTTCTTGAGAAAATTAATTCAAATGAGTATCGATTGAAGCTTCCGAGTCACATCCGTACAGCTAATGTCTTTAATGTGAAGCATTTGATGCCATATTTAGAAGAATTCTCTTCGGAAGATGCAGATTTTATGTCGAGGTCGACGTCTATTCACCTTGGAGGGAATGATGCGACAATTGTAGCTATGGATTACTTGGAGCATATGGATCGCAGCAGATTGGTGGTCTAGCTCGGCGGAGCCGTGAGATGGACAAACTAAGGTGATGTGGCAGCAGGATGGGTGTGCATATATGGTTGGCCACATGGCCGAACTAATTGTCATCGAATCTCCTTGTTAGCTTAGGATTTGTTAGGATTATTGACAAAGTAATTCTAAATTAGATTAGTATTAGTTTAAGAGTGGAATTTATGGTTTCAGAGTTAAAATAGGAAATAGAGTTTTTTTCTTTTTAAGATATTTGTTGCCTATTTATGTTCGTGTAATTGCTTTTAAGAATTTCAACTTTTGATTAAAAAAATTATGAGATTGTTTCTCAACTATCCATTTACAACATCTTTGCGAAGATTGTTGTATTTGAAGCCTGATAACAATCCTTCATGCGCGAAGTCGATTGTTACTAGTAAGTTGTTTTTTTTTTTTTTTTTTCGAATTGTTATTGCAAGTTTTTCTTATAGACGCTTCCACTACATCACATTGCCTTCTCAAAATGCTAAGGGTATATGATTTGATTGATTATTCCCTTGCAATAATACATATACGATGTGTTTGGTGTGTTGAATTAGATTAGACTATTTTAGAGGATTGAATTGAATTGGATAAGATACAACTAAATTAGTACTGTAATGTATTTGATGTAGTGTGGATAAGAGTAAAATAACACCGTCTCTTGTTTAGGTTTTTTATAGTGTGAAATTGGTTAGTATATAATTAGATTAAATCAATATTAAAAATAAAATAAAATCATTTTAAATCAATTATAAAAAATAAATTAATAATAATTATTTTTAGAGTAAATAAAAATATTTAAATTATTATTTAAAAATAAATAAAACTATTTAAAATTAATTTTAAAAAATGAAATATTTTTTATTAATATTAAAAATTATTAATTTGAAAAATATTTTAATAAAATATGATATTTATAAAAATAATTAAATAACAAAAGAAAAAAATGAATGTCCCATGTATGAATGGGGCAGAACATTTGGGTTGCGTGAAATCTGATTTCTTTAATCCTATGCATTCTACAAATATGAAATTTATCCAATACCAGTATAATCCTATGCACCAAACTGACCCAGATTTTAAAAGATAACTTTTATTGAACATGCATATTTAGGTTATCTCCAACCTAGCACCAATTTGGTGCATTTGCACTAAATTGGTGCACAAATGGTCTTCAGCTACACACCAAATTTCATCCAATGGAAAAAAATGGTGCATATGAATAGTATTGTACCAAATATGGTGTAATACTATTCATGCACTAAATTACTATTTAACTTTTTTTAATTTCATTTTTATCTTTCATATTATAATTCCAACAAACTTTATTCCCCCTATATCCTTTAACCAATTTAATTTCTTTATATATTTCGATAAATAAATAAATACATAAATTAATTTATTATAAAAAATATACTGTTGGAATTATCTCATCGAGAGCTTTAAAATGAGTGCAATATTGATATACATTATTAAATTATTTAATTAACTTATTAATTATATATTTAACTAATTTGTACCTTTTAATTTAACTTAAATTTTTAATGTAAAAAAAAAACTTATTTTATAAATTACTATTTGGAAAAGATAATAATCAGTAATTTAAGAAAAGCAATAACATTAAATTAACTTAAATAAAATACATAAATAAAATAAAGCAAATTACAACATAGGCTAAAATAATACAGTTGATAACAATAATTCTAAAAAAATTATTAATAATTTGGAAGGTTATCTTCATTTTCTCCATAACCACCAAAATATTGGTTATAGGTGTTAGATCATTCGATTCCACTTTGAGATTGTCGATCTTGAGCTCTTCTTTCATAAATACTCATTTGCTCTCTTCGAAGAGCTTCACGTAGTATTGGATCTCCTATAAAATTTACATCTTTCTATAAAATTTTTGGATGGTGTGATTGTTGACTAGAAAAAGTAGGTGGTTTAAAATTGATAAAAATTTAATGGAAGAAAAATAAGTGGGTGAAAAAAAAAAAGTTGCTCGAAAATAAGTGGGTAGAAAATTAGATATAAAATTAGTCAGTTGGATAAAAAAATTAGTTGAAAAAAAATCAGTGTTTTTTTCATATAATGTGTGTAATTATTTAATAATAACATTTTTATACTAAATAAATAAATGAATATTGTTTAAAGAATTATGTATAAAATATTATTTAAAAATAGTGTTTGCACCAATTTGATGTTGAATGGGTTGAAGCGGAAAACAATTTGGTGTAAGAATATTCTAAAAAGATATTATTTTTGCATCATTTTGGTGTACTGGGTTAGAGATGGCCTTAGAATGAATTTGGATTATTTCTTAGTCTGACTGTTTTATTGGACTGTTTTCAAGAGTAATTGAGTAGAAAAAGTCCAGATAAAAATCAGACTAGGAGGGACTTAATCGGAGCTCGTTTAGAATACCTTTTTTGAAAATATTCTTTATTTTGTTAAAGAATTGAATCAATTTTAT
Organism: Xanthoceras sorbifolium; assembly: GCA_003430845.1. NCBI lineage: Eukaryota > Viridiplantae > Streptophyta > Magnoliopsida > Sapindales > Sapindaceae > Xanthoceras > Xanthoceras sorbifolium. The sequence goes on along the minus strand of CM010620.1, from coordinate 7,070,427 downwards.
TAATAGAATTTTGGATATTTAGCTGTGGAAGATATGTATGGAGCATGAATTTTAAGATATGTATGTTTTGTTAAAGACTTTCTGTTGATTTCAATTACGACCCTTTTTCTTTCTTATTATTTTTGTTTTCTAAATATGTAGGCAGAACCATCACATTATGGCTCAATTGGCAACATACGATGAGTATGTGAGAAGAATCCTACGTTCGATCCCTACTAAACACACTCGTTGGTAGTCATGGCCCCGGTTCGGTTCGAACCGGGCGGTTCGAACCGAACCGGCGGTTTTTAACCAGAACCGACGGTTCGGTTAAAAACCGGTTCTGGTTAACTTGAACAAGTGAACCGGAACCGCCGGTTCCTGTTCCTAACGGTTTTTAATTTTTTTTTTTTATTTGTAAAAATATAAATTTAAAAAAAAAATTAAAATGTGTGTGTGTGGCCGTTGGCCAGCAGCATCAGCATGTCAGGCTGCTGCTGCCAGGTGGCAGCAGCCTGACCACCTAAGGAGCCGTTGTTCAACGGCTCCTTAGGTGTAAAATTACATTTTGCACCCTTATAAAATTACATTTTGGACCCCTAAATTTTAAAAAATATTATTTTTTTCCTCAATCCAAAAAACTATATAAACCCCACTCATCTTCAATTCAATTCATACCATTTTCTCTCAATCTCATTCTCTCATTCTCTTAATATTTCTCTCATTCTCTCATTCTCTCAATTTTTATCTAATTCTCTCAAAGTTTCATTCAGTTATTTTCTCAATCTTGTTCTTGTTTTTCAATACTGCAATTTTTTTTGTTATTTATTTAAATTGTATTTTTTACCATTATAAATTTATAATGGCATCACAATCAAGACCGTCTATTTCTAGAGGCCGACGATCCGTTTCCAGAAGGTCCGTTTCTGGCAGAGACATTGAGCAGCTACCAGATTTAAATGCTGGAGAAGTGCAAAGTCGCCATACCGCTGGCCTAGAAGCAAATTTTGATGAGTACCTACAACATAGACAATTTGAGGAGGTAATATTTGGTAATGATACTCCTCCTAATTTTACTCTTCAATATTCTCATCCTCATCTCTCTGGGTCTGGGGCCCTTGGTCCCTCTTGTGAAAACCCTCCCCCTCCACCCCCAAGTGAAACTGTACAAGGTCCACAGCCAGATTTGATAAAGTACTGTAGTAGCCAAAATATGTATGGCCCAAAACATGGCCCAAAGACAAAGCCCATAGCTAAAAGAAGGGTACACTCTCATGTAGTACGATAATGGCTTAGCATGAAGACCAAGTCGCACGACATGGAGCACCCTCATGAAGACGTACCATTTGGAAGACTGTGTCGCACGACACGAGGCACTCGTGTAGTACGACGACGTACCAGTTGGAAGACTATGTCGCACGACATGAAGCACTCGTGTAATACGACGACGTGCCAGTTTGAAGACCTTGTCGCACGACATGTACCCTCATGTAGTGCGACCGTGCTACATCACCCAATCATGGTCCAGATTGACAAGAAACCTACATGTCGCACGACATAGCATCCCCGTCGCTCCGAGGGAGACCAGATTGTGATCTACTTTGAAACGGGTCCTACGAAGTCATAATGACACTTGATGGAAGCCCAATCAAAAGGAGCACCCAGATGCTTTCTTAGTGGAAGACAGAGAAGAGAGAATGATGAGATCTCCAAAAAAAAAGAGAAGAAGCATCAATCTCCTATAAAGAGGAGGATAATCCCTCATAGGAGGGCACGGCCGAAAAACTGAGATCCAGAGATTACTACGAAAAAGCCACACCCTCCGGCCATTGTTCATTTTCTCCGATCACCCTCCGACCTTACATCTCCTTTGATAAGAAAAACCCCAACTGTGAAGATAGCAGGAAGTATTTCTCACTCATCTCCATTTACGAGCATTACACCTTTATTAGCACTCGCTAACTTGACCGTCGGAGTGACTTTGGCTGGCACCACCCCGGTGTCCCAGACGTCCTGCGGGTCACATGCGTTCTATCTCTGCAGGTTGTAGTGCCCCGTGTCCCCGAGCGATTTTTGAGGACTACAATTTGGTGCCCACCGTGAGGCCTGACAATCTCTAAGCAAGCAAAGGTAGAACGAGGCAACCCCGACTATGTCATCTGACGATTTTCATCACGACGCGATGGAGGTTAGGGTACAGCTCCTCATATCCCAGATGCAAGAGAATACCCAAAGGCTCCAAGCACTCGAACAAGAGAATCAACGAGTGTTGGCGGAGAACCAAGAGTTGCAAAATAGGGTCAATTCGCTCACTGTCGTACGACCATTTGGAGACGCTTCAACGTCCCAACCCTTGCCATTCGAGCAAGCCGCTCACGCTGCTTATTACGCGCCAGTCCACCCGGACGAACAAGGTACTACCGCGAGAGACCTCGATCCAACCCACGTAGGCTCAGAGCCCAACATTCGAGTTACGAATGGACCTCATATCGTCACACGACATACGGCAGAGAACATACCAAATGGGATGGGAGGACATCGATCAGACGACATGGCCAGAGCTACACAAGGAGTGCCGTCTATATCCACCCCCAATGGCAACGTCGGCTCAACCCAACCAACCATCCCGCTACAAGGAACGCCATCCGGCCCTTCGAACCAAGTGAGTACCGAGCCGACCTTGGCCAACCGAGACTTGGCACGAAGGTTCACAGAGATGGAAGCACTCATCCAACGCATTCCGGGAATGCCCACTCCTATAAAGAAAAGTGCGGCCAATAGTTTTGCCGACTCCCCCTTCGTCGACACAATAGCATTGGTGGAGATGCCAAGGAAGTTCAACTTTCCAGGTATGAAGCAGTACGACGGTACGACAGATCCCGACGAACACATTGCGCAGTATCGACAACGAATGTTCACGGCCAGCCATCCCTCGTGACCTTAGGGAAGCATGCATATGCAAAGGTTTCGGATCGAGCCTCGTAGGACCTTGCCCTACAATGGTATACCAACCTTCCCAATGTTTCCATCAACTCTTTTGCCCAACTCACTGATACCTTCGTAGAGCAGTTCGCTAGTAGCCAGAAGCTAGAAAAGCAATCCGACAACCTCTATACAATCAGCCAAAGGAGGGGTGAACACCTACGAGACTTTGTAGGCCGGTTCAACCATGAAAAAGTATCCATCCCTCATTGTAACCAGGCGACAGCCATATCAGCCTTCCGCAAGGGTCTACTCTATGATTCCGACCTATACAAAGAGCTCACCAAATACCCTTGTAAAACCATGGAAGACGTTCTCGCCAAAGCATGGGCACAGATAAAATGGGAAGAGGATGAAGTAAACCATAAACCTAGTAGAGCGAACTACAAGGAAGACAAGCCAGATAAGATGATCGAACAACGAATTAACACCCGACGTAGCGGGCCATACCCAACCATACCCCGAAGGGACGACCGTATGATGTATGAGCGCCGGCGCTACGACAGACCGCCAAGGCCGTTCGTTCGGTCCAAAAAACATAACACCAGAATACAACTTGAGCATCAGACCAACAGAGGTAGTCGCCATACTCAAAGGGATGGGTAGGTCGGTCCGATGGCCAGACAAGATGATGAGCCCGCCGGATCAAAGAGACAACTCCAAATGGTGCGAATTTCACGGCGACCACGGTCATCGAACTGAGCATTGTGTGGCACTACGATTGGAAGTGGCCGAACTACTCAAGAAGGGTCACCTTAAAGAATTCCTGACTGACAAGGGGTAAACAGACTTTTGTGAACAAAGACAGGTCGCACGACATTGTTTCAATCCATCCACCAGAGCCTCCCAAACACGAGAGGACCGTAAATGTCATCTCTGGCGGATCAGAAGTAAATGGAGTAACCTACTCGGAGGCAAAGCGCCACTCGCGGCAAGCCGGTCGTACGGACGTCCAACGAACTCGTACGGCAGATCCTGCATATAACTACCCAATCAGTTTCAGCAGCGATGAGCATATGGATTTATTCAATCCCCACCACGACGCACTAGTCATCTCACTGACGGTGGCCAATTGTTTGATCAGACGGATCCTAGTGGACAATGGAAGCTCAACCAATGTACTCTTCCTCGGCGCACTAAAAGAGATGCATATCGATGAGTGTAACATCGTACGTCGCTCCACAATCCTTATAGGATTTAGTGGAGAACACAAGAACACTCTGGGAGGGATCACCCTTCCCGTTTACGCGAAAGGTGTCAACTTGAACACTTATTTCCTCATCCTGGACTGTCCGTCGTCCTACAACATAATCATGGGTCGCCCGTGGATTCATGATATGAGGGTAGTCCCCTCGACATATCATCAGGTCATCCGCTTCCCTACCAGGTGGGGAGTCCACGAGATCCGAGGGCAGCAAAAGACCTCGCGCGACTGCTACCAGAACACTCTAAAAAACAGGCCGTCCGACTTATAGCAATTACAGAGTGAGAGCACCCCCACCAACGAAGACGGACCAGATATGGAAGAACTCGACGAAGTGTCCATACATCCAAATTTCCCAGACCACAAAGTTAGTATCGGATCCCGCCTTCCACAAAATATCCGGGCAAAGCTACTCAGCTTCTTGACAGCACGACACGACAGCTTCGCATGGTCGCACGCAGACATGATCGGCATTAGCCCAGAAGTCCTAGTGCATAGGTTGCAAGTCGACCCAAATCATCCACCTGTGAAGCAAAAAAAAAAGGAAGTTCGCGCCCGAGCGCAACAAAGTTATAAATGAAGAAATCCAAAAGCTAATTGACATTGGCTCGGTGAGAGAAGTAAATTACCCAGAGTGGCTCGCAAACGTAGTAGTAGTGAATAAAAAGAATGGAAAGTGGCGAGTTTGCATCGACTTCACAGACCTCAACAAGGCTTGTCCAAAAGATTCCTTCCTTCTTCCACACATCGACATGATGGTGGACGCTACAGCAGGCCACGAACTATTAAGCTTCATGGATGCATTCTCCGGTTACAACCAAATCCTTATGCATCCGGACTACTAAGAGAAGACTTCCTTCATCACGGAGCGCGGCATTTTTTGCTACAAAGTGATGCCGTTCGGCCTCAAGAACGCTGGGGCAACCTACCAAAGATTAGTCAACAAAATGTTCGCAACCATGCTTGGACAGACTATGGAGGTCTATATCGATGACATGCTAGTAAAATCATTAGTAGCAGATCAACACCTCGACCACCTCCGGCAGTCGTTCGACATCATCGACAAATATGGGATGAAGCTTAATCCAACCAAATGCTCCTTCGGGGTTTCATCAGGAAAGTTCCTTGGCTATTTAGTAACCAAGAGGGGCGTCGAGGCCAACCCGGATCAACTCCGATCTGTCATGGATCTGAGGTCCCCCAAAAGCATCAAAGACGTTCAAAAGCTGACCGGACGGCTCGCGGCCCTCAATCGATTCATCTCAAAGTCATCCGAAAAATGTAAGCCTTTCTTCGATGCTCTAAGAAAGAGCAAGTCATTTGATTGGAATCAAACAAGCGAGGACGCCTTCCAAAACATAAAAAGGTATCTAGCAAACCCTCCTCTCCTGTCCAAACCTAATGAAGGAGAAACCCTCTTACTTTACCTCGCTGTATCCGAAACGGCCGTTAGCGCAGTACTAATAAGAGAGGAGGATGGCAAACAACTGCCCGTATACTACATCAGTAAGACCCTACTCGACGCCGAGACAAGGTACACCCAACTTGAGAAATTAGCCCTCGCACTAGTCACAGCCGCAAGGAAATTAAGGCCGTATTTCCAATGCCACACTATTAGTGTACTCACTGCTTTCCCCTTGAAGAATGTCCTACATAAACCCGAACTATCCGGCCGTCTAGTGAAATGGGCAGTGGAGCTGAGCGAGTACGACGTCAACTACCAACCTCGCACGGCGATCAAGTCGCAAGTGCTGGCGGATTTCATAGCAGACTTCACGCCCGGGATTCTACAACGAGCGGAGGAAGAACTTTGCACCATGTCGTGTGACACACCAAGGGAGGAGTGGAGTTTAGCAGTTGACGGATCAAGTAACGCTAGAGGCAGCGGGCTAGGGATAGTACTTGCCTCCCCTGCGGGGCACATCGTCGAGAGGTCCATCCGATGTGGATTCAAGACCACCAACAACGAAGCCGAGTACGAAGCCCTCATAGCCGGGCTCACCTTGGCAAAGGACTTACGCGTCGAGCGAATAAAGGTACGCAGTGACTCCCAATTAATTGTAAGACAAATGCAAGGATCCTATCAAGCTCGGGACTTGAAAATGTCGGCCTACTTGACCTTGGTAAAAGAGCTACAAGCTTCATTCGAGTCATTCAACATCGAGCAAATACCCAGATCCGAAAAACGCGCATGCCGACGCACTCACCAATCTTGGGTCCGCGCTAGATATCACGATTGACCGAACCATTCCCATGGTGTTTGTCTAATGGCCAGCTGTGTGGAAGCCAACAAAACTCGAAATCAAACCAATTTCGGACGAGCCCACTTGGATTACCCCGATCTACGACTACTTGAGGGACGACACCCTCCCATCTGACAAGGTAGAAGCACGAAGAATTAAAATCAAGGCCGCCCGATTTTCTATAATAGAAGGTCAACTTTACAAGCGATCCTACTTCGGGCCCTACCTCAAATGTGTCGACCCAGTCGAAGCTCAGCAAGTACTCAAGGACTTACACGAGAGGCAATGTGGGAATCACTCGGCCGGGAGAAGCCTGGCCAATAGAGCAATCACGGCCGGGTATTACTGGCCCACGATGCGGTCCGAGTCGCACGACCTCGTCAAAAGGTGCGACCCCTGTCAGCGCTTCGCCCACGTTTCACATCAACACCCAGAAAGACTCCACCCCATCTCAGCACCATGGCCCTTCATGAAGTGGGGCATGAACATAGTAGGGAAATTGCCCGTCGCTACCGGAGGAAAAGTCTACATGCTAGCCGTAACCAACTACTTCACAAAGTGGGTCGAAGCCGAATCATATGTGAGAATCAAAGACTCCGAGGTAAAAAGCTTCATTTGGAAGAATGTCATATGCCGCTACGGAGTTCCAAAGGAAATAGTCACCGACAATGGCTCACAATTCATTTCATATGATTTCCAAGACTCCTGCGACAAGTGGAGCATCAAACTAAGCTATTCAAGCCCAAGATACCCTCAAGCTAACGGACAAGCAGAATCCACTAACAAGACAATCATGTCCACCCTCAAGAAGCGACTCGACCAATACAAAGGGAAGTGGGCCGACGAGTTACAAGGTGTGTTATGGTCTTACCGTACGACGGTCAGGACGTTAACAGGCGAAACACCATTCTCTCTATCCTACGGCTCAGAGGCCGTCATAGCAACAGAGGCTGACTACCCTTCTTATAGGATACGACACGCAACAGAAGAAGCAAACGACAGAGAGTTGCTGAGTGAACTTGACACAATCGACGAGCGTAGCGACAAGGCCGCAATCAGATTGGCCGTATACCAACAACGAGTCGCCCGCCATTATAACAGAAGCGTTCGTCTCAAGTCATTCCGTATTGGAGATTGGGTTCTTCGCCGCGTCTTCCAAAATACGAAGGAAAAAGGAGCAGGCAAACTCGGTCCTACGTGGGAAGGACCATATCAAATCACCAATATATTTGGACATGGAGCCTATAAACTACGATGTACAGATGGCATGGAGATCGGCAACAGCTGGAACGCATGCCATCTAAAACAATATCAGTTTTAAAAAATATATCTTTATATATATTTGCAACATGGAACTCTCTTCCCCATCGGAGGGTCGTTGATAAACCCAACGTCCGACGCTAACCTTTTTATGCAGGTCAGCATTGCAAAGACTATCTTAACTACATCAAAGTTATAGCATACAACTAAGCAGTTACATACTCCAACTGGGGCAATTCAATACCATAAAAAACAAAGTCTACGACAAGACTCGACCATGACCCGCACTCAAGGTCATGGACCGCGACCTGCATTCACGGTCTCCATCTCTAAACGGTCACATGACCCGCACTCAAGGTCATGGGCCGCGACTTGCATTCACGGTCTCCATCTCCAAACGGTCACATGACCCGCACTCAAGGTCATGGACCGCGACCTGCATTCACGGTCTCCATCTCCAAACGGTCACATGACCCGCATTCAAGGTCATGGACCGCGACCTACATTCACGGTCTCCATCTCCAAACGGTCACATGACCCGCACTCAAGATCATGGACCGAGACCTGCATTCAAGGTCTCCATTTAGGGTCATGAAACACGACCCGCATTCAAGGTCACGAACCATGACCTACTTTCAAAAAGGTAACCGTCTCCCATGGCCGTACGACCAACACTCAAGGTCGCAAACCCAAATTATAGTCACACTGCCATCGTACAGTTATAAAAGAAAAAACATACACTAAGACAAATTCCAAAATTAAAATATATATTAAAGAGAAATCGTTTAACAAAATATAAAAATTAAAAGATTATCATAAGTATAAAAGTTACAACCCCCTATGGGGCAAAACCATCAGACTCTCCAGCAGGCTGAGCAGCCAAAGCAACGACTGCCGAGCCTTCTGGAGGAGGAAGGGCAGCTGTGTCTCCTACATCTTTCGCGTCAGCTTCATCATCAGAACGCGTCAGCTCCTCGTGATCGGCGATCCAGTTGTCGACCTTCCACTCCGTCGCACGACCGTCCCGGTACTCCCTCATCAGGTCTGCACGGGTCTTGATGACAGCATTAAGAACATTGTCCTCCGCCTTGTCGTACAAAGAGTCGTAGTCAGCCTCCTTGGCCTTCAGCTTGGCTTGTAGTAAGTCGACAGTCGACTTTAGTTTGTTCAGCTCAAGTGTGGCCTCAACTGCACGACTCGACGCCTCAAGAGCTGTCTTTTTTGCCTCCAAGTTTGAAGCTTTCAAGTTGTCATTTTCCTGCTTCAGACTCTGGTTGCTCGACTTCAGCTCCCTTACCTTCTTAAGGGCAGAGACAAGTTCTTCTTTCAAATGCACGTGCGACTGGAGAGCCTACAAACAATAAATAAAACAAGTTAGAACAAATTCTAAAAATATGCAAAAATAAAATACAAAAAAGCACCAGTCGTACGACCATACCTGGAAGAGGTGGCCTAGGCCCCAATCGGCAGCTTGGAAAAGACCCATCTCCCTGAGGCGACTCTTATCCTCAGGCAGCAGCAGCCGCTCGACCTGTGGAAGGATCGACCCAACATCAGAATACGCAGAGCCATCCTGCGGGAAGACCAGGTCGACCGAAGCATCGACACCCGATGTTGAATCCTCCCTCCTTCGCTTCTTTCCAGCCGAAGAAACATCTAGGGAGGCATTGGCCCGACTTAATGGAGGAGGTGGAGGAGTGGAGGCCGCTTGATCGCTCGACTCAGCCTTCTTCTTCCCCTTCCTTTTTTCCCTCAGCCTCCTCATGGCATCATCAGCAGTAGGCGCGGCAATCTCTCCAGCCATGATATCAACTGCAAATTGTCGCTCGACGTATGAGATTGGAGTCAGAAATCGTGTGCCATACAGTCGCTCGACACAGTGTCTGACCCTGACAAACTCCACTAAGTTTTTGAAGGCAGGGTAGGGGGTACCTGGCTCGTTGATCACACTGAATTTCCAGAGGTGACTCGGCCGCAGATTTTCCTCCGCCAATATACTCCTCCAACTCCTCTCCTTGACGTCGTACGACAGCACCTTCTCTGTACGTGTCACGCACGTCAACCCAACAACAGCTTGATGCGCTCCTGTGTTCACTACAAAACAAATAAAAGGAGTTAGTGAAAACAATAACAAAAGACAGTCGTACGACGCAACTAAAATAAAGACCCACCAGCCTTGGACCAGGTCGCACGAACGACGGTATCCCCGAGAGGCCAATCGATAAGCAGGCCCCTCGCAAAGAAATACCTATCCTTCCACAACCTGTCATTCGTCGTCAACTTCGTAATCAGGTGTGTTCTGTTGGGCCGGAGGTTCAAATTATAGCGCCCCTTTTCTGTGTCGTGCTCCCGCACGGTGTACGAGTAGAACAAGTCGGGTAGCTCGAAGACTATCCCCTCCCTCGTACACAACAGATCCAACGCCAACAGGATCCTCCAGCTGTTGGGCATCAGCTGCCCTGGGGCAAGCTCAAAGTGATCGAGCACTTTCCTCAGTAGTCCGACTACTGGCAACCTGAATCCTACCCGCTTGAAACGAGAACTCGTACAAGCAGGTCCATCCTGGGATGTCCCAATCTGGCCTCTCCTCCTTATGCGGCGCCCTGAGTGCGATACCATCGGGTATGCCATAACTAAATCGGAGGCGCATGATGTCGTCCTCCATTAGCACGCTTGCTGGATTATTCAAAAGCAAGCCTAGCGGCCTACTAGGTCCCATCGGACATGGGCCCGCCGCGTCGCCCGGTAGATCGACTAGGGGAATCCCTATAGGAATGTCCTCCGTCACGCGCGACGTACCCGCAAGAGAGATAGTCACAGTGTCGTACGACGAGGACGCCACTGTCACCTCAGCACTCGCTGCCTCTGACTCTCCCCATGAATCATACGACAGATCTATTGGATTGTCGTATCCGCGCCCAAAGGTACTGGGAGGACTCTCATCGCCTCGACTCGACATCAGACCTACAAGTCGAACGACAGTAGCCAATGGTTAGTATTTATAACCTAGATCAAAGACTTGGCACGACCTAATATCAGCTCCCAAGACTGTTAAGAAGGTCATGCGACCTATACGTCTTGGCTACTATCGTGCGACCTAGACTCTGCAAACAAGTTGTATATAAACCTAAGTCTAATTTTTCGATCTAAAACACCTTTTTCAAGTTCTTCTCAAAAACTATTCGAAGAACACGAAAAAATACCCAGAAACCAAAACATGAAAACAAGAAATCAAAATAGCGAAGCAACCAGGAAAACTTACCAAAAGAGCAAAACGACCTCTGCCTCGCCGGAATAAACGCAGAAAAGGCAAAAAACGGGAGCAAAGACGCCGGAGAAAACTCGCACAGTTGACTGGTTTTTGAGAGAGAAAACGAGAGAGAGAAAGCAAAGAAAATTGAAAATGAAAGAGAAAGAGAAAGGGCGGCAACTAAAAAAGCATATGCTGACGTGTCAGCTTCTCATTGGACACACACTCCCATAACCTATCATTAGCCATGCATGCGCGCTGCTCATAATGACCGCATTTATTACGGCACAGATATCGAGGAGTCATTTAAAGACCAACCGTTCCTTCTCTAAGTGACATTGTCGCACGACAAATGGCAAAACTTACGCACTGTCATCTACTCACCAACACTGATACACTCTCTCAGAAGGACAAAGTCGTGCGACAATATCGAACCAGCCTTAGAGTTCACACATACATATCCATGTCTACATGTCGTACGACGCAAACCCATTGGCTCTTCTAAAACCAATGCATTTGGGGGCAAACTGTAGTAGCTAAAATATGTATGGCCCAAAACATGGCCCAAAGACAAAGCCCATAGCTAAAAGAAGGGTACACTCTCATGTAGTACGACAATGGCTTAGCATGAAGACCAAGTCGCACGACATGGAGCACCCTCATGTAGACGTACCATTTGGAAGACTGTGTCGCACGACACGAGGCACTCGTGTAGTACGACGACGTACCAGTTGGAAGACTATGTCGCATGACATGAAGCACTCGTGTAATACGACGACGTGCCAGTTTGAAGACCTTGTCGCACGACATGTACCCTCATGTAGTGCGACCGTGCTACATCACCCAATCATGGTCCAGATTGACAAGAAACCTACATGTCGCACGACATAGCATCCCCGTCGCTCCGAGGGAGACCAGATTGTGATCTACTTTGAAACGGGTCCTACGAAGTCATAATGACACTTGATGGCAGCCCAATCAAAAGGAGCACCCAGATGCTTTCTTAGTGGAAGACAGAGAAGAGAGAATGATGAGATCTCCAAAAAAAAGGGAAGAAGCATCAATCTCCTATAAAGAGGAGGATAATCCCTCATAGGAGGGCACGGCCGAAAAACTGAGATCCAGAGATTACTACGAAAAAGCCACACCCTCCGGCCATTGTTCATTTTCTCCGATCACCCTCCGACCTTACATCTCCTTTGATAAGAAAAACCCCAACTATGAAGATAGCAGGAAGTATTTCTCACTCATCTCCATTTACGAGCATTACACCTTTATTAGCACTCGCTAACTTGACCGTCGGAGTGACTTTGGCCGGCACCACCCCGGTGTCTCAGACGTCCTGCGGGTCACGTGCGTTCTGTCTCTGCAGGTTGTAGTGCCCCGTGTCCCCGAGCGATTTTTGAGGACTACAAGTACAAATCTGAACTTTTTAAAGTTCATATGAGGAGGGTGGAAAAGGAATTGGGGGAAGTTGTGGTCACTTGCAACTATTGCAACAAAGAGTTTAAGTGGAACAAATCCGGAGGGTATGGGACGTACTGGAAGCACATCAACACCAAGCATCCAGTCGAAGCTGAGCATGAGCGTAGCCGAGGACAATACCAAATTTTCAGGTACACATCTCCTAACCATCATTTATTTAAATATAGTGATGTAAATAATAGGGAACAACTAGCAAGAATGGTAGCGACTGAACATCTTCCTTTTAGTTTTGGCGAAAAAACTGGTTTTTTAAATATTGTCATAATGCTTTAAATCCCGCTGCATGTAGAGTACCTAGGACCACATTAAAACGTACCATGTGTGACATTTATAAAAAAGAAAAAAAAGCATTAGTTAGATATTTTCAAAATTATATGGGTCGTGTGTCTGTTTGTGCCGATATCTGGAGCGATCATTGGCAAAAACATTCATACTTAGGACTTACTTGCCATTATATTGATCAATCATGGGAATTGCAAAAACGAATTCTTGCATTTAGAGTTTTTGACGACACCCATACTGCCGATAATATTTACAAATTAATGAAAATTATTTTTGAAGAATATTGTATTGAAAGTAAAATTTTTGCAATTGGTTTTGATAACGCTGCAAACAACACTACCGCCGTTCCACAATTAATTCAATTGTGTCAACCCTACTCTGGCGGCAGATTTTTTCATCAAAGATGTGTTTGCCATGTTTTAAATATATGTGTACAACATGGTTTGCAAACACTTCAAGAATGGATTACACCAATTAGGGATGCCCTATACTTTTTGTGGAAACATCCTAGCACTATGAAACAATGGGTTAGGTATTGTAAATCTAACGGGAAACATCCAATTAGGTTTTCCCGTGATGTTCCAACTCGTTGGAACTCCACATATAAATTACTTTGTGAAAGCTATGATTATAGAGAATTATTAGTTAGATTTATGCAGCATAATGTTAGTAGCGTTAATTTGTATGCTCATCATTGGGATGTTTGTACTAAAATTTGCATGCTTTTAAAAGTTTTTCATGATGCAACCACCGCTTTATCCGGTATATATTATCCAACTTCACATTTATTTTTATGTGAAACCATTAATATTGTAGATGCATTGAATGAATGTGCACAAGTAATAGAACTATCTGCATGTGTTGCTGCAATGAGAGATAGATGATTAAATTATTATAGGGACATTCCTTCGATTTATACTGTTGCTTCAGTTTTTGACCCTAGGTGTAAATTTGATAGTTTATATGAATATTTAACACTTTATTATCAATCTCTAGGGCTACACAACGTAGATATTAGTGCTTTATATAATAATGTTAGACAATTATTTTATTCATTGTATGACGAATACCATTCTGTCTACTGTCCCTCGCTGAACATTAATGTTCAGCAACCGACTGCAAGCGGAAGTAGTCATTCTCGTTCTCGCTTTCCCTCATTAAGGAAGTTAGGGTCAAGTGTGTTGTCCAAAACATCAAGGGCACATGGGAGTTCTTCGTCTTCATCAACCTATGTTTCAGAGGTTGATCTTTTCGTAAACACCTCTTTTGAGTGTTTGGACAGCGAAGACTTTAACATCCTATATTGGTGGAGGGAACACGAAACTAACTTTCCAATTTTGGCCCTCATTGCCAAGCAAATTTTTGGAACCCCTGTCTCGACCGTGGCAGTCGAACAGGAATTTAGTGCAGTTGGCAATGTTCTCGATGAGAGACGAGCATTGCTCAGTCCTGACTCAATACAGATTCAGGTCTGTGTTGACGACTGGACCAAGGCCTCATACCGGCAGCAAGAATTGGATCTCGTATCCGACGACAATGACTTTTTCGACACCAATGATGATACAACGGCTACCGAAGGAACAAGCGACGATTGATCACCTCCGGAACATAACAGGTAAAAGAACTATGTGGGCTTTGATTCCTCATAGAGGATACGTAGGCAGCTTAATTGAGGTAAAATTAAGTGCAAGCCCTAATTTCTTATTTATTTATTTTATTTTTTAAATTTTATAGTTTTATCATTTATGATATTTATTATCGTAATAAATTTCTTGTTGAAGTTGAACAAATGAAATATTTTATTTATACATTTAAATTTTTTTATTAATTAATTTATAAATTTTAATTTTATTTAATTTTAATTAATTAATTTTTATAATTTTTATTTTATTTTTTTTGGAACCACCGGTTCCAAAGAACCGAGGAGGAACCGGAACCGGCTGTTCCTCCCCGATTCCGACCGGAACCGGAACAGGGACCTCCCCGGTTCGGATCGGGACCGGAACCGGAACCGGGACCTCCCCGGTCCCGGTTCTGGTTGCTTGAAATATTGAACCGGAACCGGTGGTTCCAAAATCAGAACCGCCGGTTCTGGAACCTTGACCATGACTACTCGTTGGGAGAGGTTTAAGTCTTAAATGTGACTTATGTTCTGTTAAAGACTTTATGTTGATTTCAATTACGACCCTTTTTCTTTGCTATTATTTTTGTTTTCTAAATATGTAGGCAGAACCATCAAATTATTATGGCTCAATTGGCAACATACGATGAGTATGTGGGAAGAATTCTACATTCGATCCCCACTAAACACACTCGTTAGGAGAGGTTTAAGTCTTAAATGTGACCCGCTTTAAAAACATGATTAGTCGGATTTGACGCGAACACTCGTGGTTCAACCAAAAAAATATGTAGGCAGCAACCTGATATGATTAATTAATTATTGTAATAAAAGAACTCAATGACTTGTTCATTGATTTCGTGATTGAAATCATGATTTTTTAATTATGATGAAAATAAAACATTTGTGTCCCAAGTCATAGGAATTATTTGAGGAAATATTATTTAATTAAAGAGTTATTATTAAAAAAGAAAAATTATAGTTTTGGGTATTCTCCATTTTTATTCTCTACTTTCAGAATTTTCTAAAATCCCCCTTCTATTAATTTCTGATAACTTTTGATAGCATTTTAGGCCAAAAGACTATTTTACAAATGGATCTCCACAAATCTCTATCGATTTATCTCTGGATAACCATATCTGGTGGGAGGCGCGCCCTTCCCCTGTTCTCATCGACCATGTTCATCGTGAGCAGGGATGCTCTAGCCTCCCCATACTGCCGCCTCTAAAACTCATCCACCACACCCAGCCACCATCCAACACACAAACAAACAGATAGATAGAGGGAGAAAACGAGTTGTGAAGAGGAAAGAGAGGAGGAGACAATGAGGATCAGCTTTGAGAAGAAAGTGAGGAAGACAGAGGAGAGCCAAGAGAGAGAGACCAACAAAGAAGAGGAGAAGATGGAGAAAGGATAGACACTGGTGCGATAGGAGAAGAGAGAGAAGATTTTTTAATTTTTTAACCTTAGTTTTTTTTATTAATTTAATTTTTTTAAATAGTTTTTAATATAAAATTTAATAATTTACCTATTTACCCTTCCCAAAATATCCCAAATTATAGGATGAATTATAAAGTATTTTAAAACCAAAGAGTAAAAATAGAGAATATTTTAAATTATAGGGTGGTTTTTAATAATATCCCTAAATTCAACTTATAGCAACCATTGATAACGTGAAGACCCGAGTCAATCAAGCCTCTAGAATTCCACATCCATCGATCCCATGCACAAATTTCCAACTGAGACAAGAAAAAGTGTTGTTTGCTTGCCAAGTCAATGAAATTGAACTATTAAACTCACTTTCAAGTGATGTAACCAAGAATAGCTTCGGTGCACATAGCAGGCGCCGTGTATTTACCGCAGTGATCATGTTATACAGATAATGATATTATATATTTCGTGATCAAGACCATCCATGATGCACGGTGCAATATAGGTTGCACACCGGATTTTTTTAAACATGCATGAGAGAATATAGACTTATAAACATATATATATATATATATATATATATATATATATATATAGTGGATTGTGTTTTATTATTTTGATAATAACATTAGATTCTTTAATTCGAGTTATAATTTTTTAATTCATACTATTATAAAATTGAATTAATTCAACAATAATAAAAAAAAAAAGATAAATTGCAATGGATTACCTTGACGTTTGGTCATATTGTAATAAAATTGTAAGTTTAACTTTAATTACACATTAGTACCTTACCATTAATTGACTTAGTACGGTTTGACCAAAAATTTTATATTGAAATGATAAAAATACACTCGATTAACAAATAAAAAATAATATTAATTATTAAATTAAGTAAAATTAAAAAATTAAAAAAATTTAATTTTTTTAAACGAATAGATCCATTTAAATTATTTTTAAAATTTTAAAATTTTACTTAATATTTAATAATTAATATTATTTTTTTTATTTTTTAATTAGAAGTATTTTTATCATTTAAAGATAAATTTTTTTCTTAATAATTATTTTTTACTGAGTTAATAAATAATAAAATACTAATATATAATTAAAATTAAATTTATAATTTTATTATAATATAGCTAAACCTAAATAACTCTATTTCAGTTCACCCTAAAAAAACACATCAAGAAAGTGTAGACAAGAGAAATTTCATGGACAATAATTACGATAAAGAGAGATAAATTGTAAATTTATATATAAATTGGACCCACATAGGACTTAAAAGATCTCTTTTAAGTACTTTCACCAAAGCCACTTTTAGATAATTCAACTAAATAATTATGAGGGAGTAAAATTTGGCTCGTACATCCAAGGGCGGACCTCTTTGGAGGCTGGCGGGGACCTGGCTCCCTAGATTTTTTGAAATTTGTTTTTATATATAAATATATTTTTTTTGGTTAAGTAAAAGATACTTGAAAACTACGTTCAAACTCTTATAAAAACTTGGGTGAATTGCATTCAAGTACCCTGACTTTTATCATAATTGCACGCTTAATGCCAGTTTTGCCCTAATTGCCACTCTAGTACCGGTAATCATTGCCCGTTGTTAACGGTTACAAACGAATTAGGAAAATGATCCCTGCAAAGGAAAAAAAAAAATATATTTTTTTTTGGTTCGTGTCGAAGTAAACCCAGATATGGTTCGTGCTCGAAGAACACGAACCCTTTCTGGGTTCGAGCACGAACCAGGTGCTGGGTTCGTTCTCGAACACGAACCCGTTCTGGGTTCAACGAACACAGGTCTGTTGGGTTCGGGTTCGTGTGCAAACCCAGAAATGGGTTCAAACACGAACCCAGCAACCTGGGTTCGTGCTCGAACCCAGAAATGGGTTCAAACACGAACCCAGCACCTGGGTTCGTGTTCGAAGAGCACGAACCCAGATCTGGGTTCGTGTTCTTCAAAAAAAAAATTAAATTTTTTTTTTTTTTTTGATTTCAAATTTAATTTTTTTTAAAAAAATATTTTTAAAATTAATTAAAATATGACGTGGCATGTTCTTATTGGTTGGATGATTTTTAAATTTTTTTAAAAATAAATTTAAATGTAAAAGACCAATTTGCCCCTGAACCCAGTTAGTCAACTGTTACCCTAACAGTGGTCAACGGATTACCGGGTACTAGAGTGCAATTATGGCAAAACTGGCATTAAGCGTGCAATTATGATAAAAGTCAGGGTACTTGAGTGCAATTCACCCTAAAAACTTCTTAACTTTATTTTTCTACAAGTAAAAATAATTTTTAAATTTATTAATAAATACCTCCCCTGCCATTAATTAAATTTATATAATTTAATATTTAACTAGGTTTCACTGTAAAAAAAAATACTAAAATATCTCCAAAATAATATATAAAAGTACTAAAATTTATTAAATAAAAAAATAGTTAAGATCTCCACCGTCCATCTCAACTATTTTTTTATTTTTTATTGTTTTAATTTTTTTTAATGAATTTTAGCAATACTATATTATTTTGTGGGGCATTTTGGTCTTTTTAAGAGTCAAACATGATCAACTGTTAAATTGGATATAATTTGACTAACAATAGGGGAGATCTTTTCAATAAATCTAAATGTTTTTTCTACTTGTAAAGGAGCAACCTTCATGGGGTCTGAGTGTTATTTGCTCTAAAAATTAAATATTTTGAAAAAAAATAATTATGAACTATTTGTTTAAATGATAATTTGAGAATGTAATAGGAGTTATCCCAAAGTGTGATGAGATCTCTCCGCTGTAGTGTAGTGGGAGTTGCCATTTCAAATCGAGGTTATAGTATCTGATCACGGGTGACTCAATTGATGTCGGATTTCAAAGGAAAAAAAAAAGTACTGCAAGACAATTAATATGAGATCTGAAAATATTCTTGTATTTATCTAAAGCTAGTAGCCTAGTACACACACAACACACGTTGTGTAAGTGGAGGCAAGAGAGACCCTACATGCATTGCACCTCTTTTATTATGATCATGCTCTTTCGTTTGAAAATTGAATCTACAAAACTACAACTTGGTCACAGCCGTCACAGTGACTGATCAGTCATGAGAGACTGAGAAAGTAAAAAAAGAAAAGAAAATTGGAGAACAACTAGTCAACAACTGGTCACGACCATGTGTAAACACGATCGCAGGAGGAAGATGGAGCTAGCTACTACGTTGCTATCAACAACGTTTAAAAATTTAAATAAAAAAGTTTTTTTGAATATTACAATTTGAAACTAACATGCAATGGAGGGTCCTCTCCGTCTTGTCTCTTTCTTTTGCACCACCACCACCCGTGGCCCCCTACTCACAAGACTTTGTTTGCTGATGATCATCAGTTTATTCGTGTAACTCGATCAGCCAAAAAAAGGAAAAAAAATTGAAAAGGGCTTCATGATTGTCCTAGCTTTTGTTTTTTGAAGTGTGTCAAATGGGACAAATTAAGCACATCTCTAAGGGTACTGGCTCAAGTCCATGAACTTGGCTAGCTCTTGGTGGAAGTATGGTCTGCTGGCTTCTTCTTCTTCACCTCCTACACCAAGAAAATCTCTGGTTAAACTTCTCTCAACTTCACTTGAACTTCCATTAATATTGATGAGACTTCCTGCGGCTGCTGCAACTGGGAAACCCTTGGAGTTATTAATACCCATTAATGAGCTTGAAGAAGATATGGAATTCATCAACTCATTAAAGTTCTTGTTCTGCAGTAATGCTGCTTGAGCTTGATGATGACTCTTGTCCTGCTGCTGGTTATTGTAAGAATTGAATGAAGATGAGCTCATCAGCCCAAACCCATGAGTGGTGGAGGTTGTGGTTGTGGTGGTGGTCGGGGCGGTGTTCAATGCTGCTGGGTTGCTCCTTGTGGATCCCATTTGAGCTGCTTTTTGCAAGAGCGCTGTCGCTGACATGTGAGCTGATGATGATGATGGTACTGTTGGGTTGTTTGTTGGATACAAAGAAGAGCTAGTTATCGACTCGGACAAATTGTTGTTATTATATCCTTTGTTTTCTTCTTCATGATGATCTTCTTCTTTTGGATACAGCTTGTTATTGAACCACTGCATTTGCGACAAAGAACCAAACATATTGCTCATTGGTGCTGCTGCTGCTGCTGCTGCAGCCATCTGTGCCAATTGGTGATCAGGCAAGCAGCTGCCTGTAGCAGTAGAGTTTGGTGTCATCAAGAAGGCATTGTTGTTAGAATTGGTCGCAATACTACTGGCTTGGTCCAGCCAGAGTGGTAGCCTTGGCTTTTGTCCATCTCCACCACTACCCCCAAGAACAGATAAAATTTGGTGATTTCCAACAGCTTGATGATGAGGGTTACTACTACTACTTGTTCCGAATTCGTTCGATCTAAAGTTGGGATTCGTAGACGAAATATTAGAAGTGAACCTCGCGCTCTCTTCAGCTAAAGCATCACAAAATGCTCTATGGGTGATAAAGCTATCCTTCCTGTTTGATAAAAAAAAAAAAAAAAAAAACCACCCAGTTCCAAGTTTTCTTATAAGTTATGGCATTTACACATATATAGAGAGAGAGACCATGAAAAGCGTCTACGTGAGCATTTAATTCTTCACCAAACTAATCATATGTTATAGCAATAAAGACATATCCATACATATATATATATATATATATATATATATTTATGTGCGTTGGATTTTGCATAATTATGTACCTGGAAAAGAGTGTGCCACAGTCACATCTGTACTCTCTGGTGCCACAAATCTTACTATGAGCTTTCCAATCTGACTGCACAGCATACTTCTTCGAGCACTTCTCACACTTCCACTTCTTCTCTCCATGTTTTCTGCTGAAGTGCTTCTTTATTCCAGTCAAGTCACCTAGGGCTCTTGATGGGTCGTGGTGGACGCAAGTCTTTTCCGGGCAGATATACACCTTCTTTCGAACTATTTCGGTTTTTGCTCTTTGCTTCAGCTTCCATGGAAGATTGTGGCCTCTCCTGTGTAGCTGCAAGTTCTGGTCTCTCTGGAAACCCTTGTTGCAGATTTCGCAGACGAATCGATTCGTCGCCATGAGAGATGTTGGAGACATAGCAATAACTTCAGCATCTGGATCTGCTTCAAAAAAAGAGAAAAAACAAAAACAAAAACACCCCACCACCCATCAAGAAAAAAAGAAAAAGAGATGTGAAGTTGCAGCTGGTAGGTAATTAATTACCTGGAGTTCCTGGTAAATTTCTCTTCCTCTTCGATGGATTATTGCTATTAGGGTTAGGGTTAGGGTTTGAATTGGGTTGTTGAGCAAACTCTTTAGTGATTGTGGAGGGAACAGAAAGTCCAGGATGATCTTGAGACATCATCTCTTGAAAGTGAAAACAAAAGTAAGTATTTGTTAACTGCTTGGTGGTGGGTTTTGTCCCAACACCCAAACTATCTAAACCAGAAGAACTAACGCAGAAGCTGAAAAGCAGTACCTACCAAAAACAAAGAAAAAACAAAAACAAAAACAAAAAAAGCTTCTTGGCAATAAGACATATAATCCACCAAGAAACCTCTCAATTTTTTTTTTTTTAAAAAAAAAATCTAATTGATTCTAGTTCAAGAACTTAGACTGATAGACTCTCTTCTTGCAAAAACCAAAAAAAATCAGAAAAAAAAAAACCCCCCATTCTTCAAGTTGCTTGAAAATGAGAAGAAAACACCAAAAAGAAAGCTACCTAGAGAGAATATTCTCTCTCTCTTTCTCTCTCTCTCTCTCTCTCTCCCCCCTTATCTTACACGGCTTCTTCTCTCAAAGTCAGTCAGCCATAGAATAGACTCGGCTGGACCACCATCTATATATTTATTTAATATTATATAATTTTATTATTATTAATATTATTTTAAATTTTCAATATTTTGAATATGTTGTTTTTACTTTTAATATAAATGTAATTGTATGTAAAGAGTTCAAAACTTTACGAAGAAACCAACTTTTTTTTTTCTATTCAATAAAGGGTAAACTCTGTAGAGAGTTTTGATATTTGTATGTGAAAAATGACTATATAAAATATAATAATATTGTTTATTTTTAAATTAATAATAAAGTGTTATATATGTGCACACACGCACACGATGGTGCAGCATATATGAACAGAGAAAACAACGTACGTAAAGGGCAAAAAGCAAAAGGAAAAATAGAGAAAAAAGAGAGGAGACGGTATCAAAGTTGATTTGAAAAAGGTTCGTGTGTGAAACTAGAGAGAGAGAGAGATCAGAGATACTATATATATATTGAGAGAGAAAAGTGAGTTACCTTTACAGATAGCCATTGATGATGAGGTAAAAATGATTATGCTATAATTGTATTTAGGACCTTGAATAGAGAGAGAGAGAGAGAGAGAGAGAGAGAGAGAGATGGGACTTGTGGATGGTGGTGCCGTCCGTGAGAGATGAGTGGCTGGTTCGGAATATTGGGACCCATAAAAAGACTTGGCAGTGATAAAGTTGATATATATATATATATATATTAGTATGATAGATGGACACAAGATACAAAAGACAAGTGAGAGAGATGACTCTCTTTTTATTTTATTTTTTGGAAAATGTTAATAGGGTATTGTATTGTATATATATATATACAAAAGGGTATTGTATTGTATTGTATTGTATTGTACGTGTACGTAATGTAATGTATGTCGGCCCAGTTTTGGCCACCCGTGAGGAGAGAAACTTCCATGAAACTGAGGTATAGTTCATTTTTTTTCACCGAACATGACATAGACGTGCTCTCACACACACGCTCAATCACTCACATTTCTCAAGAAATTCGACCCCATAACAGTGACCCTGGTGGCTGGCTGCTGCCTCGTCTCAGATTTTGATTGAAGAATCTTTGCTGGTAGCCTGGTTGTGTATTGTCATGACTCATGACTCGCGTGTGCGTGTGTGTGTTCGTGTCTCTGTAATTTCTTTTTCTTGCATTATAGACTAGTTATCACTCGATCACTTATTCAATTTAGCCAACCCATATACATATATATATATATATAGGTGATTTTTATAACCCAAATTACATCACACCCATAATCTTATAAAATTTAATATTTACTTACTCCTTTAAAAAAAATCTATTTGAAATAAAGAGATGAGATTGACCCAATAATAAAACATCCCTCTCATAATATTATTATTTAGATTTTGGGTTAAAATCTTATCCATCTCTTCAAATCTCAAATTATTAAACTTATATTCTCATTATTGATATATTCCGAATAAAGCATTCCAGTCAGCAAATCAATAATAACCACAACCAAATTAATTTTCCCGCAAATTCTATCCTTCCAAACATTATCTTCCCGGGAAATTTTACCAACAACAATATTTTTAATTTGAAAGGATTTTTTCTTATATATCTATTGGTTTCTTTGTATAATTATTGTTTTAATAACTACACGCAAAACTCTTCTTTAACATTCAAAATTCTTACATTTTATTTTTTATTTATAGATTTTACCATTAATTTGTTTTCTTTCTACCTTTACGTATTTATTTATTCTTTTAGCACAGGTCTTGGACTGCATTCAACCCCATCCACCAACAATAAATTTATATAAATTTCTTTATAAAAATTGGTCGAGGGGGCCGATTTTTTCTAGGATTTTA
Organism: Xanthoceras sorbifolium; assembly: GCA_003430845.1. NCBI lineage: Eukaryota > Viridiplantae > Streptophyta > Magnoliopsida > Sapindales > Sapindaceae > Xanthoceras > Xanthoceras sorbifolium. Next base: position 7,047,050 of record CM010620.1, on the reverse strand, counting down.
ATTAATATTGTGGCACATATAATTTTTTTTTTAAAAAAAATTTTGTTGTCATCTGTGAAAATTGGATTCCCCTTCCTGCATGATCAAGTCAAAACTGTTTCAATTTCTATGTTTATTTTTATTTTAAACTCTTGTAGGCTAGTTTGTTTATATTATCATCTCTTCACTTTAGTGTTTTTAAACGTTTTTCTTGCGTCAATTTGTTTAATGAAAAAAATCATTTTTCAAGTTCTATGGCTGCCTTTTATGTTAAGTCAATTGGGTTGGGAAAAAGATGCATGTACCTAGGATTGATTATGACTACTTTTGATGTCCAAATTTTTTGAATAATTAATATTGTGTATTATATGCAATTCATAAATATAAAATATGCCTACTTAGTTTTCTATATATAACCTGTAGAGATAAATTATTAAATGCATAGTCTGGATATCTATTTTTATAATGGGAGACATCTATACTCACAATAAGGAGAGAAAATTACTTACATATATCGATAAATTAAATGCGCATGATCTCTTCATTATATATATATATATATATATATATATATATATATGTTGTCTCTAATTTTTACTTATCTCTTATATATCTCAATTCTTGAATTAGTATTCATTTTCTTTTGTTGCAATATGCATTATTTTCTTGTACAGTGCTCTAATTTTTTTCTTTTATATATAATTGACATTTAAAAAGAGTCCTCTTAATTTATCAAAATTATAAAATTAATAAAAAAAAATCCTCCTCAATCTGTCCTATAAAATCAATTATCCGTGTATATTATTGACACAAAAAAAAAATAAAAAAAAATTGAGAGTCAGTACAATTTTGCATCTATCTGGTGTTATACTTAGTTGATGACTTGATGCACAAGATGGTGTAGCATCCGATCAGCATCACATCTTCGGTGACTAAATACACAACTCATCAATGTACCTGGTGCACTCAGAATTCTCTCTACATATGAGTTTAAGGATATATTAGCATATTAGATCAATTAATATTCTTTAGGTGGTCTATATATATCTAACATTGATGCGATGAAGAAGAAAATAATAAATAAATAGAATATAATAGAAAAGTTGATTTAAAATAATAATATTATTATTCTCTATACATTCAACCACTTTTGGCTTTAAGCATTTCGGATGTTGCTCTTAGAAGACATGCATGGATAGATGCTTTCTCTCTGTATCCTCCCTCGATCCCTGAAAAATATATACACACACTCACACCATCTCCCATGTCTCCACCGGAAACCTAAGAATTCAAACTCTTTTTTCTTTTTAATTAATATTCTCTTTTTTTTTATTTTTTTTTTAATGTGACAAACCATCCTCTGCATATATATATATATATATATATATATATAGTTTTGAAAATTGAGTGAAAATTGTTTTGCTTCTCAGTTTTTTTTTCAAATTATTACTTTTTAATTGATGTTTGATATTTTAGCTCTCGTGGTTCCTAATTTTCCTGAAATCAATCAAATTAATCACTCTGATAAGATTTTTAAAAGTAAAATCTAATAGAATTTACATATTGACTATTTTACCCTAAAAAAGTTAAAAATTTTATAGATTATAAAAATAAAAATATAAAAAAATTTCTGTTTTTTTTAATCACAGTCAATTTTTAAAAAATCAATTTTTATTTAATAATTTAATTTTTAAAATTTTTCCTTATTTTTTTTTCACTTAACTAGTATTTTTTTTTGTAAAGACTGAAATACTCCTAACACTATTAAAATTGGCTAATGGAAGGACTAAACTGATTGATTTTGAAAAAGTTAAGAACCATGTGAATCAAAACATCAAATACCAGTAATTTAAAAAAAGTTCAGGAGCAAAATGATTTTCATCTTTGAAAATTTAATGATCTTATAATTGAATTGGAGTGTCATGTGTCTAGCTAGTCAGTACATAATTTAGCAAAATTGTCCAAAAAAAAAAAAACTCAAAATTGCAAATGTACCCACCCTCCACTAATGTTTGCATAGTATACCCAAATAATTTTGTTGGACAAAAATGCCTTTACTTAACTTTTCCCACAATTTGGACATATTTCTTTTGGGAACATATTGTGATTTTTAGTTAGTATTTAGGAACTAACATTTAGAGTTGAAATTATTGTTGTGGGTTTTTCAATTTGGACGTTTAGAATGTTGAATTCGTTGAGATTTGGTGGAATTATCATCGGATTAAATTTGGGTGGAAATTTGTAAATCATCGGGTCACTGTGACCCGATGATTTAATTTTATCGGGTCATTAATTTCATCGGGTCGGGTCATAGTGACCCAATGAAATTAAATCATTGGGTCACAGTGACTCTATGAAATTGAAATTAAAAATAATTGATCTGCCTCAGTTTCTATAACAGATTTCTATAATAGTTTCTGGGTGCTTGTTTCTATATTTGGTTTGTCATGTCTCTCCGATATTTGGTTTTGTCGGGTCATGTCTCCCCGATGATTGGTACCATCAGGTCAGCATGATGTAAAGTTTAATTTAATTTAATTTTTTATTTTTTTATACAAGAATGAACATGGATGATGTACAATTGATAATTAACTTGGATGAAGATTGAATATGTGAACAAAGGGTTTATTAGTATGATGTCAAGAGATCAAAATGGATGTTATTTCCAAGAGATGCAATTTTTGCTCAACTATTGGAGAAGAGATTATACGCAAAAGGTATAGAAATTGTTGGCACCACGGTCATAACAGCCAAACATGCAAGAATCCTAAAGTATCTGCCAGATTTGAATTTACAATCATCTTTACAATTTGTTAGATTTGAATTTAATTGCAGCTTTGGATTCGATTAATTTGAAATTATAATATGCCCTGTTTTAACAATTATGTGTACACATAAGTAGGAAACAACAATAATTCCTTTAATTCTTTTATGTGATAATCGAGAAAATAAAAACCACATTAGCATCTTCAGCATGACACTCCCGCAACAATATGTGATGACAAAATTGAGCCGATAACACAATTTCATGGACATCTAAAAAATGCCCAAAGTACATTCCCTTAAGTCTCCCTTGCTGTCATTCCGTGAGCTTTTTCTTAATCAATCCAATGCTTTCCCATTTACAATATGTGGTCACTTTTGCATATAAATAATCTTTTTCCTTCATTTTTAATGAATCAATTAAGTTCTTACTTTCTATTGATTTTTAGTCTACAATAAAAAAAGGATTTCGAATTCGTCAATAAACCAAAAAAATATAACGATTATGAGATATAGATTACTTACATAATTATAAGATTAACCAAGTAACATAAAATATATAATAACTAAATATGAAGCAACCCAAAAACTGTTATAGAAATCTGTTATAGAAACTGAGGCAGATCAATTATTTTTAATTTCAATTTCATCGGGTTACTGTGACCCGATAAAATTAAATTATCGGGTCATTATGACCCGATGAAATTAAATCATAGGGTCACAGTGACCTGATAATTTATAAATTTTCACCCAAATTCAATCCGATGATAATTCCACCAAATCTCAACAAATTCAACATTTTAAACGTCCAAATTGAAAAATCCAACAACAATTTCAAATCTAAATGTTTGTTCCTAAACACTAACTAAAAATCACAATATGTTCCCTAAAGAAATGTGAAGAAGAAAAAACGCTTTGAATGATTTTGCAAATGTGGGAGTTTATGGAGATGAGAAACATATTTTCTTGGCTTAGTTTTGGTAAGAGATCTATGGAGAAGAGAAGAGAGAAAAAAATAAATGTGAAGAAAAAAAAAGTGAAGAAGAAGAATCCGTGTGAAGAAGAAGAAGCATATAGTGAAAAAAAAAATTGTGGGAAAAGTTAAGTGAGGGCATTTTTGTCTAACAAAATTGTTTGGGTATACTATGCAAATATTAGTGGAGGGTGGGTATATTTGCAATTTAGAGTTTTTATTTTGGATAATTTTGCTAAATTCCCATATATATATATATATATATATATATATATATATAGAGAGAGAGAGAGAGAGAGAGAGAGAGAGAGAGAGAGAGAGAGAGAGAGAGAGAGAGTAAAATGGCAGTGGCATGGAATTTGAGCGAGAGAGAGAGAGAGTTAAATGGCAGTGGCATGGAATTTATGTTGTTTCTCTAGAGTATGGAATATCAATTATTGAAAGAATAATAATGTGAACTGTGAAGGCATGCATCTATATTATATGATTATTGAGATGAATATTTATTGGGTAGCAGGATAAAAATAAGAGTCCCCATCTCCCATGTGAGTTAATAGTAGTGTCCGTTTGAAAGTGTTTTCCTTTTTGGGTAATTATAAATTTAGTTTCTAATTTTTAGAAAATTATTAATTTTTTTACTCAGTTTCATTTATTAATACCCTTAGACCCTTAGTTTTCGTAAATATAGTAATTTAGTCCCTCTTATTGATTTTTTAACAGTCAAACTAACTGAAAATATTTAAAAAACAGTTTTACCCTTAATTCTATTTAAATGAGTTAAATTATAATTTTACCCTTAAAATTTTAAAAATATTATTAATAATTAGAATGGTAGTATGATCATTTATATTAATTTTTTAAAAATAAAAATTTAAAAATTTAAAAATATAATTTTTAAAAATATTTAATGAGATGTTATGGAATTTTAAAAAAAAAATTAATATAAATGACTATATTGCCTTTCTAATTATTAATGATATTTTTAAAAATTTATTGGTAAAATTGTAATTTTAACTCATTTAACTAAAGTTAAGGGTAAAACTGTCTTTTTAATATTTTCAGTTAGTTTGTCTGTTAAAAAATTAATCAGAGAGATTAAATTGATACATTTACAAAAATTAAGGGCCCAAGGGTACTAATAAACAAAATTTAATTAAAAAATTGATAATTCTTCAAAAGGTAGAGACCAAATTAATAATTACCCTTCTTTTTTCCTAAGTTTTGTTAATTAAAATACTTTCTGCTGACGGAAGTTAAAAATATCAATGAAATTATTCGTTCAAATAATATTCTTCTTTTTTAACTTAAATTTTTTTTAAAAAAAATCAAATAATATAGGGAAAACACTTTAATTGCTTATTTGAGAAGTCTGCTTATTTGTAAAAGCAAACAAATAGAGTTAAAATCCATCTAGTTAATTAGGTCCACAAAAATGGCCACCAAACAAAAGCAATTAATATATATATATATATATATATATATATATATATATATATATATATTATGATTTTATGACCACAGACCCCTGAATTGTGAAGAATCACGTGCAAATGAAGTACGTGGATCGTCCCTGAATCATTCATTAATTGCACGTGATGCGCGCACACGAGAATGCATTTTACATGGAGTCATGAGAACTATGTATTAATAATATATTCAGACAAATATTTATTTTCAAATATTATCAATAATATTTTTGTAATAATTCTTAGAGCTGATAATATGAGATTGGACTGATAGTATGTTCCTATATTTATATCGAGATTGTGAGTTTAAATCGTATTTTTCTTATATGTAATAATTAATAATAATAATAATAATTCTCAGAGCTATAGTTAGATTTGTTAATTATTTCTTTTTTGAAGGGTAGATGTGTTAATTATTAGCTAATTATTTTGATCTATTTTCAACATTGTTTATTTATTCTAAAATAGAATTTTTTTAAATTTTATATTCAATGATGAAATGAAGATTCTTCTCGCACTACTAGCTAGCTTAAAATATATACGAAATAAACCGAAACTAGTTTTTTAGAGTCTGTTTGGCAGGAGTTTTGGAAGCCTATTTTTTATTTTTTTTTAGCCCAAAAACTCTTTTGGGAGTGTTTGGATGTTTTAAGAGAACAGCTTTTAAGCTCTTCCAGACAAAGTAAAAATATATGATTTTTGTAGAAAGAGCTTTCAAGAAGTCAAAAGTCCAACGTAAAAACCCTGCCAAATAGAGCCTTAGTAGAATTGTTATTTGTAATGTTTAACAAATTAGATTTTCTAATTCAAGTTAGAATAGATTATATGAATTCTAATGGTATTTGGAATATGAACAAATAACATTGAATCTACCTGAGGTTTGTTAAATTACACTCACAATCAATATTTGCAAAAACTCACACTGAACTCTCTGGTATTAAGTTTAACAATAAAAAAAGTAGGATTGATCGTTTAAATAAAAAAAATATATAGAAGAAGAAGTGAGAGATCCATGATGGGTCACATGTTTATTTGCAATGTATGGCTTATAAAAAACAGAGAACGGATGAATGAAAATATATGAGAATTATAATCCAATTATCACCTCTTCTCCTGTTTCTACTCTTTTTCTTAAATTCAACCATATTAATTGGTATCAGAGCAGTTCAGTCTCATGGACACTTTTTTTTGTAACGGAGTCTATGAAGTCCTAACTCGTCATGAGTCCACCTTCGTTCAAATCCAAAATACCCTCCAAACTATTAGGGATGAACTCCAATCTCTATTGTTTTCTCAAACACAATTAGCCACCTATCTTTCGGTACTTTTCGATGATACATATGCATCGGCAGAGGTTTTTATCGATTTTGATGAACCACTGATATTTAATTACTATGTATTTGAGAAAATATCATATAAAAGCATTTCATATTTTGTAGATTATTTTTACGAGTCACACATTTTTCTTACCACGAAATCAACCTCCTCGACCCTCTGTACCATGCTAGACCGCAGTAACATCCAACTGAAGTTATCCTTCTCTACTTTCGGCTACAATGACTCGTAGGGATGAATTTTCGAAAATGCACAATATGTTGAATTCAAGCATATACAATCAACCAACGTTGGTGACCCTTTTAATTGTGGCGAATCCAACGTGTTGGAACTCCCAACAGACTTATTCGGAATATATCCTTGTGGATAAGGATAATTTGGGGAGGATAGAATGATATATGCAAAGATTGAGTCATAGTCAATTGCTAGTGAGGACTAACATGTATAGTTTCAATCCTAAACATGTGCAGCACCATCTCCACTCTTCCTATTTTATTACTTTCCACTTTCTATTTTCTAACATTGTTATTCCTATTTTCTAGTGTAGTGGTCACATGTTTATTTGCAATGTAAGGTTTATAAAAGCTAGAGAACTGATGAATGAAGACATATGAAAATTATAATCCAATTATCATCTCTTCTCCTGTTTCTACGTTTTTTCTCAAATTCAACCATATCAATTGGTATCAGAGCAGTTCGGTCCCATTGACACTTTTTTTTGTAACGGAGTCTATGAAGTCCTAACTATTCATGAGTCCACCTTCGTCCAAATCCAAAATACCCTCCAAACTATTAGGGATGAACTCCAATCTCTATTGTTTTCTCAAACACAATTAGTCATCTATCTTTCGGTACTTTTCGATGATACATATGCATCTGCGGAGGTTTTTATTGATTTTGATGAACCACTGATATTTAATTACTATGTATTTGAGAAAATCTCATATAAAAGCATTTCATATTTTGTGGATTGTTTTTACGAGTTACACATTTCCCTTACTACGAAATCAACCTTCGCGACCCTTCGTACCATGGTGGACTGCAGTATCATCCAGTTGAAGTTATCCTTCCCTACTTTCAACTGTAATGACTTGCATGGATGAATTTTTGAAGATGAACAATATGTTGAATTCAAGCACATACGATCAACCAAAGTTAGAGACCCTCTTAATTATGACGAATCCAACGTGTTGGAACTCCCGGCAGACTTATTCGGTATATATCCTTGTGGATAAGGATAATTTGGGGAGGATATAATGATATGTGCAAAGATTGAGTCATAGTCAACTGTTAGTGGAGGCTGACATGTGTAGTTTCAATCCTAAACATCTGCAGCACCATCTCCACTCTTCTTATTTTATTGCTTTCCACTTTCTATTTTCTAGCATTGTTATTCCTATTTTCTAGCGTAGTGGTCACATGTTTATTTGCAATGTACGGCTTATAAAAGTCAGAGAACTGATGAATAAAGATATATGAGAATTATAATCCAATTATTCTCTCTTCTCCTTTTTCTACTCTTTTTCTCAAATTCAATCAAATCAAGTCCATTATAGATCTACCATGGATCGCGAACTACGGGAGGTTCGAGCCTACTTTTTAATAGTCAAACTTAATGTGAGAGGAGTTTAGTGTGACTTTCTACAAACTTCGATTCTGAGTGTAATTAAGCAAATGTTAGGTAGGTTCAGTGTTATTTGTTCTTGGAATATCAAATAGTCCCTTATAAATAAGCTTGTCAAGTTGAACAAGTTTAAACTTTGAGAAATAAGAAAAAAATACAATGTAGACTAAAAGGTCAGTAAACAGTCAAATTAAAAGACCGACAACAGTCAAGATTGAAAGATCAATTTAACCAAATCAAAAATATCCTTCCACTGTGTTTCAACATTAAATATTTTTTCTTACAATATATCATTAATTATGAGCTTAATTACGATTAGCATGATCAATGTTTTGTCCAAAAAAAAAAAGCTCTGGTCTGGTAAACAGAGACCGGCTTGTTTGTTAATTAATTTAAGTAATATGAAACTTGTATTACTATCTAGAATCTCATTTGGTAGAAACCCTGAACTGAATGGCTCAATTATTATTATTCATTTTTTTTTCTTTTTACCATTCATTAATCCAAATACGTTTACAAGTTAAGAAATGCAAAGTTCATATCATAATCTAATTATGTTTCATTTGCTAGTGATATTGACGAGATAATTTAGGGTTGACAATATTCAGTTATACGAATACGACACGATTAAATTATGGACTTCCACTCTTTGAGAAATATTACAATTTTATATATATATATATATATATGTGTGTGTGCGGCTCGAATGAGACTCATATCATATTGATGAGATTTTTTTATAGTTATGTAAGAAATATCGTATTAAATTTTACTCAAATCGGGTTTTTATTGGTATTTAGTTTGCATATATGCTGTCTGCAAGTGGTATTAGAAAACCAATTTCTCTCATCGGAAAAGAATTAACAAACCATAATCACTGAATAAATCCTAGATTCAGAAGCATAATATATATATATATATATATATATATATATATATGCATGCATTGGAATTTACTTGACAGTTTTATTCACTTATTTTAATTATTTTCGTGCAGGACTCTATAATGTTATATATATAGCTAGATTATGCAGTGTTACACAGTCGAGTTTTTCACCCTCTAACATTTTAGAGTTCACTTTATAATGTTACTATTAGATTATAAAGTCTGAATCAGTATTGTTGCGCTTCACACACGGTGGTCGAACTCCTCTTAAAGCTCACGATGTTCTAGAAAAAAATTTTAATTTTAAATTTTTTTTGGAGTGACAGTTTTATTTTTAGGATTTTAGTATTTAAACCTTTGAATTCTTAGGGTTTATGTAAAAGAGAAAAATAGAGTTGTTTTAAGTGTGTGCTTTATAAATATTGTATGATAATGAAATTGAATGTTGGTGTCCTCCGTGGACGTAGTGATTGTATTGATGACCGAACTACGTAAAAATTGTTTGGATTTATACATATTTCATAACAGTTATAGAGTCGGAATCTCGTAAAAAAAATAACGTGTGAGGTTTCGTACCTGATAATTAAAAGTATCTTTATTAAGGGTGTCCCACTCACGTTCAGAACAAGAAATTTTTTTTCTAAAAAGAAAAGTAGTTGTTGTTATAAAAGAAGACAAAGAAACAGGCACCTTGGATTCGTATCTGCACCCTATATTGAAAGGAAGAAGACAAAGTCGTGTCGATTCAAACAATGGCTGGCTTGGACCCGTGAACATGCATGAAAAAGTTTATCGTCTTCTTCAAATACTCATGAGATCTAGGGTTTTTTTTTTTTAATTTAATTTTATTTAAAACCTGCAACTTTGCAGTTGCTGTCTCTATTTACCTACAAAAAAAACAAAAAAACAAATTCAGACATGACATAGGTAACATCGTTTTGTTTTTTTAGGTGAAATATAATTAAGGGTTGATTTATTTTTTTCAATTAACACTTATTATTAATGAGTCTGAATTGGATATATTAATTTTTTTTTAAATAATTAAACAACTTAAAATAAAAAAAATTGTAAAAAAAACAATTTAAATAAAAAGTTAAAAATTCTTAATTATCACTTAACACCTAATTACAATATTTGTTTCCATAATTGTTATTCTTATATTAACGTATTTCCAAATTTATCTTTATTTAGATATTTTTGTTTTAAAAAATAAATAATCAACACTTTTATTTATAGTTAGAAGGAAAAAAAAAATATCATTCAAGTTTTAGGTTTCAGTCTATGTTCAGTTTTTAAAAAATTTAGGGATATTCAATTTTTATATGAAAAAAAAAATAAACGACCCCTAAGACTTTAGCTATATACCTAGCTTAGGAGTCGTTTGGTTTTTTGTCTGAAGACTGAACAATTCTGAATTTTATTAAAGATTGAATGGTGACTGAAATCTAAAACCTGAATGACATATTTGTGTTTATTTTTTCAAACCACTATATATGTTGTCAAATTGTTTGTTTTTTAAAAATAAAAATATCTGAAAACATATAATTTAACATTTATACCCTTATTAATATTAATTGTTATTTGCTATAATACAAACAACTAAAACTAAATAATTTAATTTAAAGTATTTTTATGTATATATTAATAAGACTTTATTCAGCATGAAAATATAATAAATAATTATATTAAAAAATAATTTTTATCTTAGGAGCCGAGACCGAGATATATATAAACCATCAAATTGTAGCATAATTATTCTATTCAATCACAATTATAAATAATATATATATGTATTTAGTTTACTACTACTGCAATACTATAATTAAGGTGTACATCACAAATAAAGTTATAAGTTTTCATTAAAAAGAATAAAATTATATCGAGTGCAAGTAGTTCAATAAATAAAATAAATAAATAATTTTTACCAGAATTTTACTCGGAAATAATTCAATATTTTAATTCCAAGAAACTTTGAGAATGAGAAGTGATTAGAGTTTTTTATTTTTTATTTTATAAAACTGCTTGTGAAAAGAAATAGGGTAAAAAAAATAAAATTGTATGATGTAAAATTAAATAAAACTGAAAATATGTTATATATAGGAGGATACTTTTGGAAGAAAATATTTTAAATATATATAAATAATTTGCAATTAAGTGAAAAATCAAGATATTTTATTTTTTTTAAAGTTATTTTTTAATATTTTAAGTTGTTTGACCACTTAAGAAAAAAAAAAAAAAAACCTAAAACAACTTAATGGGTCAGACCCATTAAATTATAAGTAGAAAAAACAAACAACCCCTTAGTCTCTAAATTCCATCAAAAAATGATTATTGTATATATATCTTGCAATATATTTATGAATTTTAATTGTGAATAATTTTGTAAAAAGAATATTCTTCTGCTATCTTTAGACAAGTTGATAACAACTTTTAGGGTTCGTTTGAAGAATTTTTCTAAATAGATATTTTAGAAATAAAGTTTTTATAAACAGACCGCTTTTAAAGAAAAATATTGATCGTTTGATTGTTAATTAATTTTTTTTTTTGAAATGATAGGATTACCTAAACTAAAAGGACAAGTTTTAAATTAAATTTGTTTTATAAATTTAATAAAATTTAATTGGGTTCTATTAGGCATTTGATTATTTTTAAAAATTCAAAAAGATTTGTTTAGAAAAGTCAAAAATTTGAAATTCTCTTGGTAGATGTAAACAGTTTTTTTTTAATCATCCAAAAACTTTACTGGAATACAACCAACAACACAAAATAAATTAAAAAGAGCTCATAGAATTAGAAAAAAAAAAAAAAACTCTTTACGTTTGGAAGAGATTTTACTAAGAAGTAGTTAAAAGTTTAATCAAATGGGTATTGGTTAATTGCTTTTCCATTATTCTAATTACTTATAATTAAGGTCTTCCAATAATTAATATATGAGATTTCCTGACCTTTGAAAGAAGTTGTGTGATACATAGCTAGCTAGCTATTTTCATTAATTTTATAATCAAAATTTTGTTTTCTATTATTTTCTCTTTTAACAATCAATCAATCAATCAATCAAATGTTTAAATGAGGAGATGATTTTTTGTTTTAATTGTCATATAGATTAAAAAAAACTTGTAGTTTAGAGTCGTTACTCTTAAGTAATTACTCTAATGTGCAGCTTTTTTTTTTTTTTGAAATATAATGTGCACTTTATTATAATGACATAAAACTCAATTTGGGAGAGAGAAATTTTAATGCATCTAGTTAGAGAAAAAATTTCCAAATAGGAAAAGTTTAGGACAAAAGTTAGATAATAAAAAGACAAACAAAAATGTCCAAAACTGGAATGTTAATTTTCAAGACATTGAAGTCCTGTTGTCCAAAATTCCAATAAATTAATGCCTCGCTATATAATACGAGATATTTATGTGGTTCAGCGATTAATATGATTCCTACTTACACAGAGCGTACCGACATTCAATTTCACTATTAAACGATGTTTATGAGGTATACACTCAAATCGGTTATATTTCTTTCTTATAGAACCCTAATAATACGAGAGTTTAATTACTTAAACGCTTTGGGAGTAAAACTATCGACCACCAAATGCGTAAACGAAACACAACAAAACCGATTCAGATTTCATAATTCAACAATTTTAATCAGTTTCATTCTAACTCGGAGCTAGCTAATGAATGAAAAAGAATCATCTAATTCCAGATTATTCTATTGAAAATGACCTAATTATTGTTTTGTCAGTCGTCTGAAAAATTGACTGGAAAAACAGAATACATATATTTTTAAGGACAATAGTTGAAAGATGAAATCCTAGTTTTTTCCTCCTCAGTATAATCATATTTTATGTATTCACTACCAAATTTATGGATTCTCCATTGAAAATGGACCTCATTCATGTGTGAACACATTGTTTTCTAACACAAATAATTAATGTAAAGAAATTGCTTTCACCATATTTTCGTCCAAAAGGTTTCATAGTTATGTTGTATCGAATTCTAGGATGACATGACAGGCCAGCTTCATAAAACTCTGCGTGGGTAATAAAGACGAAAATTCGACAACTAGTTTATAGACAAAAAGACGGTTCCCGAGTATTACCACACATCTCTTTGGTTGGATTTTTCAAGCTAAAAATGATTTCGACGAGTTTTAGTATGTTACTTGATTAATCAAATTATCCATCAATATATATATATATATATGATCAAATCTTGGGCATGAAGAAAGCATTCGTGCGAAAGAAAAAGTCCATCCATCAGGCTGGCTGATAATTAGTATTTTTCTTCAGAGTTTAATTGTTGTAACTTGTAATACACTCTTTGACATGTTTATGTCAAAAAAACATTTAGAAGAAATTCTATACAAAGTACTTTAATATAATGATTTGTTAGTGAATCAACATCTGTGATATATACGCTTTGTCAATAAATTCACAAAGTGTGGGGAGACCCCTCCTCAGTAGTGGGGAGTTACTTTTCGAATCATGGTTGTACTAGTTGATCTTGTTAGGTCCTGACACACTCCTGACCTCCGGTGTCAGAATTCGGTAAAAAAAGAGAATTAAGGTCAACTCCTTCTTCGTCCAGGACAAAAATCAATGCCAACAAATAAAAGCCAAAGGTGTTACTTTCCCAGTTTTATCTACACATATGAATCTCTCTCTCTTTCTCTCTCTCTCTACGTAAAATTAATTGGTTTCTTGCTGTTTATTATCTTAACTTATGTCCTCATCAGCATGGAGTAGTCTCACAATTGTCACTCTTCTCTCTTGATTACAAATTAACTTTATTTGATATTATCGCAAACTAGCTGGTATCTACTACTAGTAGTAGTAATAATAATAATATCTATAACGCTAATTAAATTAATTATATATAACTTTTGATTCTCCTCCAAGTCTCCAGTACCTTGAGATCAAAACCTGATAATTAAGCTTTAACATATAATTCTTTCATGGAGGCTGCCTGCAGCGAACCCGGTTCGATTCTCCAGTTCCCTCCTGGTTTCAGGTTCTATCCATCAGATGAGGAGCTCATTGTTCATTACTTGCAAAACAAGGTTACTGCACGTCCGCTTCCAGCTACGATAATCGCAGAAGTAGATCTTTACAAATACAATCCCTGGGAGCTACCTGGTCTGTGTGCTCTTCATCACTACCTTTGACTCCTCATTATTATTATTATTATTATTGTTGTTATCATATGATCATCTTATTCTATTTGTACAGAGAAGGCTTTGTTTGGTGAGGATCATGAGTGGTATTTCTTCAGTCCAAGAGAGAAGAAGTACCCGAACGGGTCGAGGCCAAACAGGGCTGCAGGAGTAGGGTATTGGAAGGCAACTGCAATTGATAAGCCTATTTTTAGTTGCTCTGCTGGGTCATCGAAGAGAGTTGGTGTGAAGAAAGCTTTAGTTTTCTACGCCGGTCGCGCACCTAGAGGATTGAAGACAGACTGGATGATGAGTGAATACAGACTGATTGACACCACAACAAGGTTAAAAGAATCCATGAGAGTAAGTACGTAGTAGATCATCATGATCTACGTATACAATCGGGAAAAAAAGTTTCAAAAATCAAGATCGGGTTCATAGTTTTCAAAAACACTCTTGATCCAACATATATGTTTCCTTGATACAGAAATTTCATTTCTGCTCAATTTTCATATCTCACCAGGGTCGTAGCTAGAAAATTCTTTTTCGGGTTAGGCTAACCTAAACTATCTAATGTATTTGTTTTTTTATTTTGTCTTCATATCTGTTTTATATCTCTAGTTTTAACATTTATACCAACTCATCTAACATAATCTTCTCAAGTGTATTATTTTTAAAGTATGTTCACTTGTTCTTACAGTTAGATGACTGGGTACTATGTCGGGTTCGGCTCAAAAGCAACAGCACGCTAAGGAGGAGCGCATGCCAAGTTCATGATCATGACACTCACGACACAGAAATGGTGGAGAACGTACAAGAGATCGAGGAGGAGGCACGCTCTATATACAAGAACAATAACCAGGACATGACCACAGATTGCCTATACAACGACTACCAGCTACTAGCTACGATTCTTGCCGATGAAGCTCTACCTATTAGTCCTATTGAAACCATTTCAAGTGTAAGTAGTAGTAGTCAGGGGGGAAAAAAAGGAAACAATAATTTTACTCGAGTCTCTGAGGATGGGTCCGAGAAAGTGAATAATTCTCCAGCATTGAAGAGGAAATTACCTAGTGAGGAAAACTTGTACGAGAATGAGAATTTTCCACTTGGCCAGACATTTCCCAACCACGACATGAACTACTACAGCCAACTTCAAGATGTCTATACGAACCTGTCGGATCCCATCTTTGATTTCCAGGAACTTAATGATCAGTTGGCATTTACAGGTAACAATTAAAAGTAAAAAATTGACCCCTTGGTAAAGGCTATATATGGTTCCTCAATATGCCAATAGTCAGACTTCAGGCAACAAACTCGACTAAATCAGCAGTCTCTATATTACTTGTCTATTTTGTTGTTAGTTGTATATATGAAGCGTGGAGCAACATTAACGATATACATTGAAGAAGGTTCGACAGAAACATAAAAAAAAAAAAAATAAATATGAAGAATAATAATCTTTTACACAATAAAAATGCAGGTGAAAAGGGCTATATTAGCAAATTAATGGAACCACAGTAACATATTACATTAAACACATCTTGATCGTTTATCTCTTTGATTAAGACTCGGGTGAGATCACTAAATAGTCAATTCAAATGGCTAGATTTGAAACACATTTCCTTGGGGGGGGCCAGTAGAATTGAAACAGAAGATAATACAAAGAAAACTCTCAAACAATGGGAAAATATAATACCAGACAACATTTTGAAGAAAATGGCTGTAGAAGAAGCGTTTTGACATCAATTTCACTGCAGTACCCTGCAACGAAAAGAAAGATTTGTCATTAGACAATTTGCTTAGCAGAAATCGCAGTTTATAGAGATACAGAATCGGTGGTAGATGCAGTCATTCTTTCATTGTTTTACTTGACATAAGTAACAAGAGCAACAGTCCATGATAGTTCTAATAACTGTTAATTACGATAGAAAGACTTAGCATCATCATTGCAATGTGACCCAAATACCTCAGAGCAATATGACATTATAGTTATACAGTGACCCAAATGCCAATCAACGTTGACTAACTGTTTTAAGTGAATAATGTTTGAGGCTGTTGATGCTGTAACACAAAATTATCAGGACTAACATAACATAACCAATGTTGGCCAGCACACCTTAACAAAAATATATCAATCGGAAACGGTAATCGTGTATCAGGGAAATTTTAAAGACCATTTTCACAGAGCATAAGAAAATTAAGAGCTGACTGTAATATCATAAGCCGCATCAAAATGATAGAGATGGTTACGGAGCTTACGAATATAAATAGCTAGCAATCCCCAGAATTACACACATCAAAATGATGTCAATACAGAAGTTTCGGCTGGACCTTATCTGGAGAAAAGCAAAAAAGCTGTTAGTTAGAACCAAGCCAATCTCTCTAGGTAAAGTTCAAAGACTTGTAAACTATGCACTAAAAAAATTCAAAATTGTAAGAATCATTCAAATGAATTACCTTGTAAAGTGTTTCCTTGAGCCTCACATTATTATTTTTCAGATCAGATGTTGCTTTATCCACCTGTGAAAGCACTAAATTAGAAACAGACAGTGGATCTATATAACTTTTCCAACATTGATCGATACATCTTTTACAAACTTCTCACCTTCGAATCAATTTCATCCATTAATGGGACTTGCCTGTCCAATTCCTGACATGTCAAAGTAAATGGTCAAAATATGTACTAATTTAACATCATTACAAACTAATATATAAGCAAATTTGACCAACCTCATTCATATCCTGAGCCAAGCTTTTCAGCGTGTCCAATCCTTCGCTAATAACATCAAGACCTTGATCCTGCGCAAATTTCATGGAATTAAATGAGAGAGCAGAGACATAGGGTGCTTTCAAATCCTACGCAGCTTTAAATATATTACAAAAAGCATAGACACATATTTGTATCTCTTTGTGTGTACATAGTATATATATACTTTATTGATCAGGAACCTTACATGCCTGTTTCATTTTCCGCATTTCATATTCTTGCCTAAATTGACTCGATTCCTCAGATTCTTGGAAAAAGTCACTGCTATAGTCCCCATCTGATGATTTGTTTGCAAAAACTCAAGTCAGCATTTATTCACAAACATGCAACTAAAGCCCATATTGAGAAGAGTTGTAATTCCAGAAAAAGCACCAACAATAGTAAACACCTGATGAGTCAAACTTGATATTTTTACGAGACGTTGAAGTTACCCATCCTCCCTTTGCAGTCGTGCTCGCATCTGGTATTGCTTCAATCCTGTCGGATAGTACAAGCACCAGCTCATAACGAGTTTCTTGATCTTCTTTTGAAAGCCCTTTAACCTGTTATCATCATCACAGCATTAAGATTACTACAGATATAACCCCACTCCAATCAGTCAGGAGGATGTTAAATAATGCAAAGAAAATGAAGGTAAATGAACCCTTGATGCCTGGAACCCACTCAAACACGACTACCAATTTGCACTTATCAAAGTTCAGGTTCAACTGGCGTAAGACTGTAATATCATTCCAATGACAACCATGCATAGGAGACAATCTTCAGAGCAACTTTTAGATATAACAGGATCATGGAGATTCACTGCATGGTTAATGTGAGAGTTACTGATGCTGCAGAAACTATCTTCTGGAACTTGCTCGACGAAAATAGTTCCCGAATATGTTGCACTCAATGTAATGGCTTTTGGAAGTTGTTTAAATTCACAAGATTTGGCTACCTATTGTACATTTTAAATGACTGGAAACAGGACATTTGCATGAAATGTCTGGTACAAAATAAAGAGGAGATGCTGAAACTCAATCGTGCCAAGAATGAAATATCACAAACTAACATTATTAACAAGACAATTTAGACTCCAAGAACACAACGAAGCATTATGCCGCAAGACTTTCCACCATGAAGTTGTTATGTAGTCAATTACAAAACAAGTTCTCCAATTTGCTATAAGTGCAGAGCTACATCTATCCTCTGTCCTGACTCTGTCTCTGCCTCTTTTACATTTATGTATTTTCTTCTAAACTCCAGTGCAGCATGTTAATTGTTGGGAAAATGAGTTTCATTTTTTATGTTCCTTTTTGTGGACACGAGATACCTGAACAATTGCGAGTGCTTTTTTTATTGTTCAACTAATCTTGATAAGTCTTGGTATTTTCCAGTCTAAATTATTCTATATTCTTCAGTAATACTATGTTTTCTTAGTGAAGATTATTTGTCTCACCTTACTAGTTCACTCATGCCAATCCAGAGCCATTGTTATCGTTTTCATCAATCAATTTGGCACGATAAGATCATAGTTCCTCAAAACCGAAAACAAATAACAAAAAACAAAGTAAATTCTCTGTAAACTTAACTCCCGACAAATATTTCATTCAAAATATCAGAGCATTAATTAATAAAAAAAAGTGAAGACATAAACCTTCTTGGCAGCCAATTTTTGCAGCTTGGGAACTTCTTGCTTCACACGAGCCTTGATCCGACGAACCTCTGCGTTCATCGCAACTGCAGCCGCTCTATTCGTCTCTATTGAAGCCGCTTCAGATTTCTGCAGAATTTATTATTTTTTTAAAAAAAATATAGAGAAAAAAAATGTCTTAACCAAACAGATGCGACTGATTTCATTTAATTTCACATATTTTTCTCAGCAATTAGAAAAAAACAGAGAGAGAGATTGAAGGAAGAGAAGAAGATCTTACAAGAAGAGCTTTTTCGATTTCGGTTTCAAGAGCAGCGTAGAGTTGAGCGAAGGCGTCGTCGCCGGTGGCGTTGAGGTCGCGCTGTTTCTCGATATCATACTTGTCGTATTTCTTGCAGATGTCATCTACTCTGAAAAGAATGTCTATCACGCTCATCTTTTCTCCTCCTCCTCCTCCTCCTCCTTCGTTTTCGATTTCTCTCTCGTCGCGGGAGAGAAACGGATTCTTCTTCTTCTCTCAGTGAATATTGATTGCATTGGTGTTGTTGGTTGTGGTTGGGTCTCACTGTTTCTTCTATTTTTGGGAGCCAAATCGAGCCGTTGAGCGCAGACTGCGTTTCGTGAAGCGAACAAGGCGATTACAGTTTGGACAGGTAAGTTGTTGGTTGCTGCCTTTTTCTTGGCGGGATTTCCCATTTCTATGTTAACTGATCATTACATTATCTGCATTTTTTTTTTCAAAAATATTATTTTAAAAAAAAACTTAAATGTAACCAAAATTATATGATTATTTAAAAATATAGGGTGAATTGCACTAAGATACCCTGAGTTTATTCTTAATTACACTGCATAATGTCAATTTACCGTTTATTACACTCAAGTACCCTATTTTCAATTAACCTAAGTTAAAACTAACGATTGATCAAACGGTTGAAGGGCAAATTGGTCTTTTATGTGTAAATTATTTTTAAAAAAAATTTAAAAAACCATCTAACTAATAAGAATACGTTACGTCATTTTAAATTAATTTTAAAAAAAAATAAAAAATTAAAATTAAAAACAATTTTTAAAAGATCTCTTCCTTTTAAATTAATTTTAAAAAATTAAAAACAATTTTCAAAGGAAGAGATCTGGAAATCTGGAAATCTCTTCCTTTTGAATCAAAATCTATTCCTTTTAAATAAAAAAAATTGTTCTGTTGGAAAGAATTCAGATCTCTTCCTTTAATTGAAAAAAAAAAAAAAACACACATACAAACAGGTGCTTCTCCAGATTCAACTCTTCTTCTCCTTTGCCTTACAATTTTTGTTCTCAAAATTACTCATTCTTCTTGTTTTTCAGAGACCAACTGGCTTAATTGGTCTCAACCAACTCACCCCTTCTCAAATCCTTCAAATCTAACTTTTCATTTAAAAAAAAAAAAAGCTTCATCAAATGGAGCATTGACTCTATCACAGAGAGCTGCAATGGAGACGAAGAGTTCCATTCTTATACAAGCAACAAAAATTCCATGTTGATAATCTAATCAACAACAAAAACCAAAAGTTTCATCACCAAATCTGTAACAAAAACAAAAACCAAATACACTTGAATGGAGATATCAAGACAGCAGTTCTTGAACTGGTAATCTAATCTTTATCCAAAAAACATAAACCAAAAGTTTCGTTCTTATACAAACAATAAAAATTCCATGCTCTTTTTTTTTTTTTTTTTTTCCTTTTTCAAATAGACAGCATTGCCTATAGTAGATAATATAGCACTAAATCAAACTAGTTATAAAGAGAGATAGATTCATCGTAGATCTTCGTCGCAGATCTGCGATGTTCGTCTTCGTCTGAAGACGAATAGTCTCCACGCATGGAGACTCTTCATCTCCACACAACTGCAATATTTTTTTTTGTAAAAAAAAAAGCTTCATCAGATTTGCAGATTTGCTTCATATATTTTTTATAATTTTTTTTGGATTTTCATAAAAGAGTTATGGAAATCTCCATCTTTTTTTTAAAAAAAAAAATTGGATAAGTATTGAAATTTGTGTGGAATTTATTTAGGAAGAATGATTATTTGTTGTAGATTTTTTATTTTGTAAGAGAATGAAATTGTTGGAATCTTTTGTTAAAGTTGAAGATATTGAATTATGTTGAGGATTTTGATTTTGTAAGAGAAAAAATTGTACGTTGAAAGTTGAAGGTTGAAGATGTTTTTTTATTAAATTTTGTTATATTTATTAATTTTTATAATAATAAAAATTAAAATTTAAATAGTGTAAGGGTAAAATGGTCTTTTACCCTTCAACCATTTGGTCAACCGTTAATTTTAACTTGGTCAACTGAAAGTATGGTATTTGAGTATAATAAACGATAAACTGGTATTATACGTGCAATTAAGGATATACTCAGGGTACTATAGTGCAATTCACCCATTAAGATATCTAAATTCAAAAGTATATAGAATTTTATTTTATGTTGAAGTGAAATCGTAATTTTTATAATATTTTCTTTTGAAGTTATAATTGTAATGGCCAAAAAAGTGACACTGGGTCAAACCCAAAAACCCAAAGAAAATAAACAGATAGAGAAGGCCCAAGAAGGCCACTGTGTCATAACGCTATTAACCTCAAGGAAAGCCTGCAAGGCCCAAAAACAAAGTTAAGAGTTTTCAGGCAATGCAGAGCGTAATGGCTATATAAAGCGCTCGAAAAGCTGGGATCCTTTAAAGATAAAACGATCTCGTAGACCCCTCTAATGAACACCCACACCTCAAGTATAAAAAGAGAGAACCCTCAGTAAGCTAAGGGGTTGGCAATCTGAGACTAAAAAATACAATTAAGTTATTTTATTTTCTCTCAATACATTTGGAAATTCGTTTAATCCCCTTCAACGACCTTCTAGAGGTCCATTGTCACATATTCGACCACACTCATACGTGTATCAATAGTAGTCCCCCCAGGAACTCATCACGGGAAAGATTAGTTATACGATCAAGTTGTTTTCTTCTTTTTCGTCGTTTTTTCTTCCTTCAACTCTAAATTGAGTGTCGAATGCCGGCACCATCCTCACGATGGTTAGTTTTGCAGGTTGTAGGTGCTTATTCCACTATCCTTCGTAAATCAGGGTCTACAATAATGTTTATAATTTACATAAAAAAAAATCTTTTAATTGTATATAAAAAAAATCAAAATTAAAGTGTTATTTTTGAAAAGGTGTTATAATTTACTGGGAATCTCCCTTTATAATATACAAGAAGTTTGCAAAAATTTTGTAAAAGAAAAAAAAAATAGACATCATAATGATAGAAATATTAGAATTTGTTAACACAAAAATAATCAAATCTTCTGTGAAACAACTCAATTTTTTTTTTTTTTCTTTAGATACTAGCATTAACCAAGTCATAGAACTACCGGTAATTAATGAGATTAATCATTAGAAACGCGGACTTAAAAACAACTCTCACTATAAGGGAGAATCTCCTCACACATTATTTATTTATGAGCAATTATTAATTTAATCTCTAAATTTTGACGAATTAAGAGTTTTTTAACTGCACTTTGCTTTATCCCATAAGCCCTAAGTTTTTACAAATGTATCAAATAAATCCTTATATGAGTTAACTGCTAATCATACTTAACGGTTTCAGTGGTATTTTTATCTTTAAACCTATTCATGTGTCAACACTATTTTTTTTTAATTAAAAAATTTTAAATGGATTTCCACCATCCACCAAGATTGATGAACAGTAGAGATCATATTGATTTTTTTAAAAAATATTTTGAATAAAGAATTAAAAAAATATATATTGTGAGTGGAGATTCAATCTGGAGATTGGAATCTCTACACCACGAATATAAAAAAAAAAAAAAAAAAAAATTGTAAAGTCGAATCTTTAGCGATGGAGATCAATCTCCATCCCTGAAGATGAGAGACCTCCAGAAATGGAGGTCCTTAGGTCTCCATGAGTGATGGAGACCCAGCGACCTCCATTGCTAGAGATTCATCTTTACAAATTTTCTTTTTTTTTTTGCTATTCTTGTGGGCTCCAACGATGGAGACGATCTCTAACACTGAAGATTCGACTTTTCATTTTTTTTTTTTTTTGGGTGTGGAGATCCAATCTCTCATTCCACTAAGAACATAAATTACTTTTTTAATTGTTTTTTATTTTAAGAATTATTATTTTTAATATTATCTCTACTTCTATCCTAAATTGATGGATGGTAGAAATCCATTTAATTTTTTTTTAAAATTAATATAAAATAATTATATTACCCATCTTATTAATAAATAATGAACTTAATCTTTTTAAAAGTTTGAAGGTAAAATTATAGTTTTAACTTATTTAAATAGAGTTAAGGGTAAAACCCTTTTTTTTTTTTTTTTTACTGTTAAAAAATCAAAGGGACTAAATTAATTCATTTACTGAAAAATTAGGATCTACAGGTACTAATAAAGTAAATTGTATTAAAAGACTCATAATTCGTCAAAACTGAGGGACTAAATTAATAATTACCCTTTATTTATTGACAATGGTAGAATTAGGACTCGTACCGCATAAATGACGAGAAAATGCATTATCAAATTAAGCTATAAGGGGATGTAAAACTTGAAAGGTGAAATACATTATCCAATTGAATTATGAACGGATATAAAACTTGGAAGGCAAAATGTATTATCCAATTAAGCTATAAATAGATGTAAAACTTGAACGGTGAAATATATTATCCAATTGAGCTATGATAGAATGTAAAACTTGGGTTCCATCTTTGACGCTTGCCAAAACAAGTTTTAAAAGAAAATTAGAGCCACTTGGAGGTAGAAACCTACAAGATTTCTTTTTAGATATCCAGTTATCAAGAGTTAATTTCATTTTATGGTTTGATTATATAATAATGGCTAAATATCTCAAAATAATTAAATAATTAATGGTAATATGACCTAATTGAATCGGGATCCTCCTAAGCTAAGCTTTGCTGGATTCATTTAGGAGTTAATCCTGACCGTTAATTTAACTCTTTAACATTGGATTCTTCAAAGCTTATAGATAAACTTAGATCAAGAGAGAACCTGGTAGTGGTAACATACAACGGATCAATAACCACTACATCTATATTTACTTCTCAGAAATTGTGAGAGAAGAGCCATTAACTAGTAGACCAACCCACCATGAAATCCAATCCCACTAGTCTCAAGATAACTAGATAACTGAAGATTTTACATCAAGTACTGACTTATAATTTTCTTCTAAAACTAACTCGAATGACATGAAAGAGGAATTCTTCAAGTCTTAATAGTAGTCTATGAAGCGATGCTAATCAACGAAAATGACGCAAACTAACCATGACACAGCGAATGGCAAGAGCGCCAAGGTTCCGATTTGGATGATGCTGAAAACAATAGAGGTGACACACTTGACATGACTCTGACGAATCTGTTAAATTTTCCAAGTTCTTCATCTAGGACATTGTTTTTTCCAAAAACTTATCTCCCAATGGCATTGATGGCGAATACAGATTATCCGTACAAGCAAACAAACACATGATCATAAAGCTCAACCTTACAAAATGCACAAATATACATATGTATACAAGCACTGCACGTCTCTGAGACGACACACAAAACCTTGTGTCTTTGTCCAGCAATCATAGACAACAACATCACACTCATTCACCTCTTGAATTATTCATGTTCTCACAATATTTGAAAAACAGACATTAAGTACACACACACACACACATATGCATTCTCAACAGTCAAACTTAGAGATGAAAGATAGATAGATATTCCTGTGTAATATAATCCATGAAAGATAGATAGATATTCCTGTGTAATATAATCCTATTCAGGGAAGCATATATATAGACTTATGATTTCTTAACCAAGAAAACACCACCTTTGATACAGTCTTAGAGGAGATTTAGCAGCTTTCTAAGAAACCAACTAACATTTTTAGTGCCACAGTATCATGTAATAGACTCCTTACCCGAGATCTTACTCCCTGAAATAGAGCTATAAAAAAAAAAAAAAACACAAAGCTGAACAAATTAGTGAAGCCATCAGTGAGCCGTCCTAAATATACTTCTAATTTTTGTAGATCTTAACTTGCAACTTATCAAGTGAAAATCGAACTACTAAACACAGCTTCAGGTCGCTCAAGATTCAAACCTTTATGCCACGGGTGATCAACAATGCTAAAAATTTATTGACAAAAAACTCCGCCGCTAATTTCACCATGTACCTAGTATTTTCTCCATATGTCTATCATGAAATTGGTACATCAGCGATTAACTTCTTCATTATACATCCCAGTAAGTGATTTCATTATAGTCCAAATGATGTGCTAAACAAGGAAAATTAATCAATAAACTCCCACTGTAATTAGGAATTTTATCTTCAAAAAAAGCGCTTAACATTTATCTAAATAAAGACTACTGTTTTCTAATCTGGACAATTTTATAAAGTAACTTTTGACTCAATTAACAACAATTTACAAATGCCAAGAGAGACCATACCACTCAAAAAAGAGTCTAAAAAGCTACTTATTAGTTTCATGAACTTTACTAATCTGTTATACGAAATATGAAGCTTTTTGTCCTTCAAAGTCAATCGCATAAAAATCACTACACCCAGAGAAAGACAGAGCTCAAAAACTAATCAAATCCAGAAGCAAACAAAAAATGACAATCAATACACCAAAAATTCATTCATTTCTTTGAAGAAGAAGAAGTGATCTCCAACTAAAGGTCTAGAATTTTGGATCAAGACACACACAGACACGCTACAACCCTGTCATCATTTACAGAGCAAAAAAAAAGGTACAAAAGGACAAAAGAAGGAACGGAACGGAACGGAAACATTCGGTTACCGGTTCAAGAACCGTCGGAGGATTTTTCTGGTCCTCATGCTCCGGCTTTGTAGCGGTAGAGCTTGCCGAAGACGTGGAGAGCGGTGACGAAGCCGATGAAGCAGAGGCTCATAACGAGGACGACAGTCGGCGAGATCTTGAGCCCCGGTGCGTCGTCTGTGTAGAATCGGAGCATGTTGGAGCCAGGTCCGGAGCCTCCGATGGCGCCAGAGCCACCAGCGCCGGCAGAGGAGGAGGATGTGAGGCGGCGGCGGCGCATGCCGGCCGTGGCAGCCGCGGAGCCGCGGGGAGCCATGACAGCGGGACGCGATCCGGTGGAGGAAGTGGAGGACTGCGACTGAGACGAGCCTCTTGCCATAGCTGAAAAATCGAAGAAAAAGTTGTTCTGTTGTTGTGTGTTTTTGTGCTTCCTGTGTTTAGTGCGTGAGAGAGAGAGAGAGCAGGTGGAGGGTATAAGTGTAAATAAATCGAAATAGGAGGGATATATATGGGCAGTAATAATCAGGGTTGTTATTATGAATCGGCAAAAGACAAGCGTCAGAATCGGGAAAGTTCGCGGTTTTACTTACTTGTAAGCTTTTTTAATTTCATCATTTATAATAAGAGAGGTTTTTTTTAATTAATATTCTAAGATTTTAACAATTAAAAAAATAAAATATAACAATAAATTTTCGCACATCCATTACTCTATTAACCATAAATTATTTAACCACTTTCCTCATTTATTTAATATGGATTCGAATCATATTTTTATTTATTAAATTATAAAATTAAATTTATATTAAAATAGATAAAATTAATTTAATTAATCTCTAAATTTATTAAAGATAAAAGATAAATTAAGTTATTGGCAAGTATAATCGAACTAGCCTAAATAAATGTAGCAAAACGAACCTAAAACCACTACAAATTACAAAGTGAAGAAAGTGAACTTTGTACGTCACTAAAACGAATTTAATAACATATTATAAGTTTAAATCCACTTAAATTTAGTCCGTTTTGCAGGTCTTCATAGCATCGTCATCGCGTGCTAATAATTGCCTAATTAAATAAAATAATCTTATCTTTGCGTGATTTATGCAAATATAATAATAATAAAATTAAAAATAAGCCACAAAGCAAGAGTACCAATTACTATACTTATAACATTATTCAACCTAAAACAACATCAAATGAAATAGCTAAAAAAAAAAAACAAACCCGAACTCTAAACTACTTGTCGTTACGATGTGTTCAGTAGCAGCGGTAAACAGTAGATTTTTGACTGGAGTCAACTGGAATCACCACCGCAACGGCGGCGGCGATGAGTCTGAGTACTCTGTGTCTTGGTGGGTTCCAAATCATCATAATAGACATAGTGAGCAACAGCCACCGATACGAGAATCACACCCAAGCAAAACACAGCATAACACTGGCGACCCACTTTCCCCAACAGTCCCTGCACTGTGATCTCCATGTCTTCTTTTTCTCTGCTCTGCTCTTGTTATTATATGGTGGTGAAATTTGAATAGGAAAACGAAGTTGTGAAGGGGAGATTATAAGATAGCATTTATATGAAGAAACGGCACATGGTGGGTAGTGGTTTTTTCTGGTTTGGGTGAGGAAACAGGGGGCTGGTGGAGAGGAAAAGAATGCAAGTCTAGGAAAAAAAACAGGGGATGGTTAAGGCAGGAGTTGTCGTTTTGTTGCAGAGCATTACCACGACAGCAAAGCATTTTGTTGAATGCATGCAGCCACCACTTGGATTCATGGCACTCGCCGTTTCTTTAACAATATTAGCAATATGAATGTCGGAATAATCGAAATTAATTACTAAATATGCAGTTTTAAAGATCGGTCCTGACTTTTTGGTGACTTAGAGCTCAACTGAAAATGAGACTCCTAACATAGTATTCTTCTATAAATTCTAACAAATATAAAATTTTTACTAGATATATTACAAAAACTGAATAAAAAAAATAAAGTTACAAAAAGCAGCTTACAAAAGCTCAACAAAATAAACATATTACATGATAAAAAATATTTTGCTATTTGCTAACTAATAATCTTTCATCTAAGTATAAACGAATTCACATATTTTATAATTCTTTTAACTGCACCATTGTCATTCCTCTTACATCCTCTACATATTCAAGTTAGGAACTCCTAGATATCAAGAACACAATAAGTAGAAACAATCATAAAAAGACTTTGGATCTTGAAGCATTTTGACATGCAAAATCATTGATAATAGTTTGAAAATCCAACTTATCCAACATATTCTTTTCGATGCATAAGATGGCCAATCCATTCAACCTCTCATGTGATATAGTTGACCGCAAATAAGATTTCAACAATTTAAGTTTAGAAAAATTCCTTTCAGCGGATGCAACAGTAACAAGAACCGTTAACAAAATTCTATAAGCAATTGAAATGTTTGGAAAACACTTCAAAGATTCCACAAACTCAAGAACTTGAATGGCTGTCTTTGTTCCTTCAGGTAAGTACATTGTTAGCACCAGCAACTCAAAAAACAATTTATCTGCTATAATGTCTGATTTGTTGTTAAGTGTTAAAGCAGTTTCAAGGTTAGAACAACATTCTCGCAATCTGTTATGCTCCATCATAACCAACTTTTTAGGATCAAATAAAAATCTAAAAATACTCTCAAATGCTTTCAGTTGTTCAAACCTACTCTTCAAAGAAGAAAGGGCTAATCCTGAATGATTCTTCAGTAGATAGTGAGATGTCTTTATGTTCAGATTCATCAAATTGTCTTTTTCTACGAGGCTTCCGTATTTCAAGAAAGATAGGATCAACTTTCAAATCAAATGCAATCTCTTTGGCTTTCTCCATAGAATCTGTGAATCCATGTTCCTTGTACTTCTCAAAATAAGAAATCAACAACTTCAAATTCATAATTACAACATTAATTTGCATATCCTCATATTGCAAAATTTTACTAATTTTCTTAATCTTCCTTAAAATATTATGTCATACAGTCATTGCCAACAAAAACTCAAAATTCTCAAGTTCATGTGTTGCTAAACTTTCAGCTTCACTGCTTATTTTTGGATTCTCACTAACTCGTGCCATTCAAATAAAACATCTTTTATATCACTAGCTTGAGTTATTATGGCTGTAACACTATCAACATGACTTTCTCATCTAGTTTCTGACAATGATTTCAAAGTTAAGTGATGCACAAAATTCTGAAAAATTTCTCATCTCCTTATAGAGTTAGCAAACAAAGTATATATGCATTGCACTACACAAAAAAATGACTTAGCTCTAACACAGGAATTAACCATATCACAAATTGTTAAATTAAGATAATGACAAGCATATGGCATAAAAAATGCAGATTAATTTCAAGCAACTTCTTTTGAACACCTTGGTGTTTCCCTTTCATATTAGACCTATTATCATAGCCTTATCCTCTTACATTATCTACATCAAGCTTTAAGGACTTCAACACATCTAATAACTCATTAAAAAGCCCTAAACCAGTTGTATCATCAACTTTCAAAAACTCTAGAAAATACTCTTCAACTTTCACTGAACTATTTGATACATTTACACATCGAATGATTAGATTCATTTGCTCTTTAGACTTGCATCTGGGGTACAATCAAGCATCACAAAAAAAATATTTGGCATTTGTAATTTTATGAATTATAGAGCTCTTAACCTTAGAACCTAACAAAGCAATCAAATCATTCTAAATTTTATAACTCAAATAGTGATGATGAATCACTTTGTTAAGAATGCGTTTAAAATGCTCATGCATAATCAAATCAAACTCATCAATCAGTTCAAGCAGCCTCAAAAAGTTACCATTTCTATCTTAGCAAATTTTCTCATTTTTTCCACGGA
This sequence comes from Xanthoceras sorbifolium, assembly GCA_003430845.1. Taxonomy (NCBI): domain Eukaryota; kingdom Viridiplantae; phylum Streptophyta; class Magnoliopsida; order Sapindales; family Sapindaceae; genus Xanthoceras; species Xanthoceras sorbifolium. The sequence continues at coordinate 7,017,757 of CM010620.1, read as the reverse complement.
AAACCAAACCACGAGATTCAAGACACTTCACAACAAAATAATTCTCACTAAAACCTATTTCAATGTTCTTTCTCTTTTCTAATTTGCAATTGTATATTTTATCAATTGTTTCATTATTTTTCAATCTAATTTGCAATTCAATCCAGGTCCTCATGTTACTAAGATGTTTAAAACTATTCTCATGTTGTCTAAGCCTTTCACTTAAATGTTTCCAATCATTCAACCCCTCATTAGCTAATAATATACTTTTGTGGTCTGCTGATTTGAACAACTTACAACAAAAACAATAAACTTTGCCCATCTCTTTTGAGTACACAAGCCATTTTTTATCTTGGTTTTCTCCATTTGCCAATTTTCTTGTATAACAATAACATGAAAAATGTCTAGAGAGTCCATCCTCAGAAAATTTCAAATTATATTCTCTTATAGGACGCTTTTCTACCACAAGATCTTTTGTTTTGTTATCAAGGTTATCCCAAGTTTTAGGATCATAGATATTCACATTCAAATCATGCCTATTATGTCTTGCTTCAACTTTTGTCTGAACTAGATCAGTTTTATTTTCATTTGCAATTATATCAGTTTCATTTTCATTATCATTCAAATCAACAATATCTTCATTCAATTCAGTCATATTATTTTCTCTCGATTCTTCTTCATTAACTGGTTGCTCTGGTTCATTCACTGAATCTTGAGTTAAACAACTAGATTTCAAAAACTTATTAAGTGCTCCCTTTTAAGATTGAACCATCTGTTCAACCTTTTTTCTTTTGTTTCTTTTCTGACAACCGGATTTATGTTTTTAAGGAAACATGTTTTGCTTTAACTTTCAAGTACAAGTACTATGCACAATCAATGAATTAATCAAAACACAGCTACTAAATCAAAGTATATCAAATACAACCAGTAGAAGGCTAGATGCAACAAAGAGTGATAGAACCTGGTTTATGCTCATATAAATGAAGGTCTAAATCTTGCAGCTGTAAAGTGCAATATTCCACCTTCCAAAAATAAAACATTAACTATTAACAAAAATCTCATATACAATTCAAATTAAAAAAACGATATACTCAAATAAAACAAAACAATCTATTGAAAAAAAATAAAAATAAAATTCATAACTTGCATGCAAACAATACTTGCAATATAATTTTAAAAAACTAAACACTAAAAATATAATAAATTTAAGTCAAATAAAAAAATAAAGTTAAAAAAATTAAAAAAAAAACCTAAACAATATTTAAGGCCTGTTTAGCAGGGCTTTTGAAAGTCTGCTTTTGACTTTTTAGGCCCGAAAGCTCTTTTGAGAGTGTTTGGATGTTCCTATAGAAGAGCTTTTAACCTTTAAAAGCTCTTCCAAGCAAAGCCAAAATATATGACTTTTGTAGGAAGAGTTTTTAAGAAGTCAAAAGCCTAAAATAAAAGCCCTGCCAAACAGGACCTTAATAAAATTAACTTACAATATAATTTTCCAAGCAAAAAAATAAAATCTTACTTACTTTATAAACAATGCAAACTGGGATACTGAAATACTAAAATACTGATTTTACCTTATAAAAAAAAATTGACTTGCACAGTTAATGATACTTTATAAAATAAACTGACAGCAGCTTTAAGAAAATAGTAATAAATATATAAATCAAATAAACAATATAACTTTATAAATAATTATACAATTCAAAATTTTACCTTATTTGATTTTGTGAGTTGAACAGTTGTACAGTGAGTGGCGGAATAAACATATATAATAATGAAAAGCAAAAATATGACTTCACTTGCACTGTTGCACACACAGACAAAGCGGCTAAGCTTTAAGATGGCAAACATATTACTATATTAGTGATGGGCCCAAGGCTAACTTGCACACAGATCTTACAGCAGCAAATAACTTTAAATTTTTTTTATGGGTTTGATAAAATTAGTGATGGACCCCATATGTGGTGGCCTGGTGGGATAATAAACATAAAAATGAAAAAGGAAATTAGCATGAGCCAATATAAGAAGACTTATATATATAATAAGATTATAACTTTATTGGGCCGCCTAGGCTTGGGGCTCTAGGCGGTCGCCCCTTGTGCCCTGGCCCAGGGCCGACCCTGGCGGTCCCAATATCTACTCTTATAATAAGACGAGAAAACTACCCACTTAAATGTGTTTGGTGAGAGTTACTATGTCTATGCATGTGGTAGTACTCGCTATTTGCAAGATTGGTTTTGGTTAAGCCCGCGTTGTGGTAAGTAGCGAGAGTAATATTACAACACTATCCAAAAATTAATCTAAATTTATTACTCAAACTGATTTGCAATTACCGTATTATCAACGTATGATCTCATAATCAATATGGTTACTACAAATCAACTTGTGTGAAAAATTTAGTCAAAGTTTCGGGCGATGTAGTAATTACTCAAATAGTAATCACCACGTGTGTGGGTGTATTTTTTTTCTTTTTTACGTTAATTACTATAGATTTTTAGAAGTCAGAGTGGTGAGACATTACTCAAATTGATAATATTTCAGTAATACGATGATTTTATTAATATGTCACCTCAACTTTCATTAATAGTAATCCCGGTGTTAACATCTCCGATTCAAATCTCAAATAGTGTTGATTAATATGGTATTCCCCGTGAAGATATCAGTAGCTGAAGTCAACGGTGTTATAGTTGAAGAAGAAGCTGAGGAAGCACCATTTAATAAGAAGCTGTTACAGCTTAGCGTAACAACTGATTATTCCCCTGTAAACTGATTTTACCACATAAGCAAAATCAGTTATGAATTCTATTAGGATTTTAGTTTTCCAATTCTGGTAAGTTAGTTACTAGTTGCTTGGATCAACATGTAATTCTTTTGTATATATTGTAAAGATTCATGTTACTGTAACTAAGAAGAAAATCAATAAAAATCAGAGAGCTTACCTTGGCTGGTTATGGCTTCTCTAAATACTTTTATTCTCTATGAACTTTTGTCAAACACCTACATGTATTAAACAAACACTTAGTTAACTTACAGCTACTGCTTTACGGTAGCTAATTTTCTCTTGGTATCAGAGTCACAATAGACTCACGTCAATGGCTACAACTTCTGCAAATAGCTCCTTCCTGGATCCAGATATAGATTCATCATCATCCTCCATTAAAATGGATTTCTCTTCCCTTGCTACCTTAAACTTCAATCTGCCACTTAAGCTTAATTCAAGCAACTTTATATACTAGAAAATACAAATCACACATGCCATACATGCCTTAGATCTTGAGGATTATATTGATCCACCTATTAAGTTCATTAGTGTACAGATTGCTGATGAAAATGAAGAGGTAAGAACTGAACTCAAACTCGACAAAAAGTATTAGATATGGAAAAAGACGGTTATTGGTTGATTTTAACCCTAAGTCCGAAAGTTGTTAGAGAAGTGACTACACGCAAGTCAGCTTTTGAAGTTTGGATGAAGCTGGAAAAGTTATATTCGAACAGATCTATGGCCAGTATCCTTCAGCTGAGACAACAACTTTAATCAGTCAAGAAAGGTTCACTTTCCATTAGTGATTTTGTTCTTCATATTAAAACTATTAGAGATGTTTTGTCTTCAACTGGTGAAGAAGTACTTAAAAGAAATCTTATTCTAAGTCTATTGAATGGTGTTGGCCACGAATATGATGATGCAATGGTGCTCATCTCTTCACAGCAAAGGAAAATAAGTCTTAAAGAAGCTCAATTTCTGTTTCTCATGCATGAGCAAAGAATTGAGCAATTGAATGGTGCTTCTCAAGTTGCAGTTTATAGTGTCTCAGCAAACTTTGCAGCAAACAATGCAAATGACAATATGTAGATGCTAGGATATACTGGTAGGATCCGGAACCTACGGTTGGGTTGAGATGGGATCAACAACCTGCAAAAAGAGATCAACAAGGTCGAACTCTCTGGGACATCGAGATAATGCCAGTCAAATAGTCTCCGACGCCCAAGTAATGAGATGAATATGAATGAAAGAGAATAAGTAAAAGGAATTTCAACCTGGAATCATTAGAATGTCAATCGTAATTGTCTGTGCATCAAGCGTAGTATAAATGTCGATGCATCAAGCATTCAATACCAAAGGTTACCGCTTGTCAACATTGTCGAGCGTAGTACTAAGGTCTTGGTGTCAACTATGTCGAATGGTGGCTAGATTGTTTCAGAGTAGAGTGACAGTTCTCTTAAGTGTAATTCGCGTGACCTAGCTTATGAAGCTTAGGTTAATATTTATAGGGTATAGGCAGTGACTGTTGAAGGCGATCGAGAGAATCAAGTTCCGAGATATGAGGAATCCCTAATATCTTGGGTTGTTGAGTCGTCATGGACTCTTTTCCAGACTTAGTCAGCTTTGACTTAGTCTGTGAGTGCGCGACTGATAAGCCCCAAATTATTGGGCCTACTTTTGGATTTTGTTTAGTCCTTTAGTTGGGCTGAAATTAAGATCATTTTGGGTCAGTCTTCAAGTCTAAGCCTTTTGGGCTATCTTTTACCACTACAGTTTGCCCCCTACTCTCTTAGCATTTTCCTGAAGCTCTGAGAGTAGAATGAGAGAGCTCGTCCATGTCGATTGAATTTTCTTATATAATATAGGTCATCCATGCAAGGTAGGATGAGAGAGACTGACATTATGTCGATCGTAAAATCACGCTAGGTGATGCTTTAATCACACTAAGTGATTTTAGAGATATCGATGTATGTCGATCGTAAATTATCAAACTGGGTGATGTTTTTAATCTCACAAGGTGATTTTTGGGAGATCGATGTGTGTCGATCATAAATTATCACACTAGGTGATGTTTTAATCACACATAGTGATTTTAGAGAGAACGACACGTGTCAATCGTAAATTATCACACTAGGTGATATTTGAGATCGATGTGTGTCGATCGTAAATTATCACACTGGGTAATATTTTTAATCACATAAGGTGATTTTAAAGAGATCGATGTGGGTTGAATGTAAATTATCACATTGGGTTATGTTTGAGATCAACGTGTGTCAATCGTAAATTATCACTTTAGAAAATGTTTTTAATCACACAAGGTGATTTTAGAGATCGACGTGTGTCGATCGTAAATTATCACACTAGGTAATGTTTCAATCTCACAAGGTGATTTTTGAGAGATCAACGTGTGTCGATCGTAAATTATCACATTGGGTGTAACATCCCTAATTTCGAATAATTAATTTTGAGTATATGAATAGAATATTTATGATTGGAGGGGTGGAAAATATAATTAAATGTATGTATATTTTTATGGGTTCCAGGTGGACCAGATGGAGCGGTTCAGAAATAACGCATGAAAGAGAAGGAAAAGTTAGCAGCGAGTACCGCGACCAAAGATCGCGATGAGTCGGTCGCGGTGAAAAATGGTGATTTTTGGCAGTGAGCACCACGACCAGTCACCGCGACCAGGGATCGCGCTGACTAGCTCGCGATGAAAATGTGGATTTTGGGCAGTGAGCATAGCGACCAACGTCGCGACCAGGTACCGTGATGGTTGATTGCGATAAAAGCGGTGGAATTCCTCCAGTGAGCAACGCGACCAAATGGCGCGACCACAGGTCGCGATTAGCGGTTGCGATAACCGAATTTGTATAAAAAAAATAAGCTGGCAGTGAAACTTTTGGAAGAAGCTATCCAGAAAACAGAAAGAAAAAGAGAGAAAACGGGAGGAAAAGAAAGAAAGAAAAAGAAAGAGAGAAAGAAAAAGAAAAGAAAGAAGAGGTGAGAGAAGAAGAAGAAGAAGAAGAAGAAGAAGAAGAAGAAGAAGAGAAGAATAAGAGAAAAGGAAGAAGAAGAAAGGAAGAAAGAAAAGGAAAAGAGGAGGGAGAAAAGAAAAAGGAAAAAGAAAAATTCAGAAAGAAAACTGTCGAAAAACGGTATCCAGGTTGGTGTACACTTGTTTCTGAAATCATTTTCGATATGTGTTTTTGATTCAGTGAGTTTGGAAACATAGTTATGGATTTTCATATACTCGTAATTCGTTTTCGTACGTTGTTGAAATTGTTTGTTGAATATTTTTATATAGTTTCAATGAAATCGTATCTTTTCAAAATCTGATTTATAAATATAGTTTTACGAATATTGTTTGGTTTTCTAATTATTGATTTTGATTGAAATTTATATTTGTTGATTCTTGAAATAAATGAACTAATTTAATAACTGAATAACGGCCCTAATATATATATATATATATATATATATATATATATATATATGGATATAGGAGATTGACATGTCAATTGGGTGTATATATATGGCAGTACTGCACCGAGATTCCTGATGCCTATAATGATGAAATATGGATACCATTTCCTTAGAAATGGGAAACCGACTATAAAATACGGATACCATATTATGAAATGGGAAACCGACTGTGAGAACATATGGATACCATTTCCTTGTAAAATGGGAAATTGACTGTTTATATAGGGATACCATTTCATACGAGATGGGAAACCCGACTGTAAAACCCGTAATCCTGTAACACCCCCTGACCCGACCCGACTGGATCGACCCAGGGAGCGCTACCGGGTTTTCAAAACTTTCTAAATTCACTTTAGATATTGTAACCCAGTGAAAATCTTATCAATTTGTAATTTAAAAATATGTTTCTAGTGAGCCCATCAAACCATTATTTTTAAAAAAATTTCGGCAGAGTTTCCTCTATTTTTCGGATTTCCCAAAAACCTGTTTTCAATAAAACAAATATAAAACAATATACTTTCAACACTTATATATCCACATTTTCAAATCAATGCGCACTCTGCCGATTAGTGCGACTTCCAATCATTTTCAAACAAAACATATATAATTAGTATTTACAAACATTTGAAAAGAATATAACATTTACAAACATATAAATACATGTCAAATTACAGATTTCTGTATATGCATGCTTCATTAAATATAATATACAAATAATATTTACTTGTAACTACTCAAAAGAAACTGTGACTCAGGACCTTCAATCTGCTGTTACTTCTTTATCCTTTGCTTCTCCCTGTGTCTCTGATACCTGCGCGTGATAAAATCAACGCGCTAAGCAATAATGCCTAGTAGGTGTACACTTAACTCAAGAATCAAAGTCAAATATCATTTCGTAATAAAAACATGTCAACTTTCATCATTTCATAATATTCCACTACGATCATATAAAAACATTTCAATCTTTAATTTTCTTACTGACATAAGTCATATACCATTTTATTTATTCTGTACCATTTTATTTATATAAACATCTTATTCACTTTCGTTCTCTATGCTGATCATACACTAATCATACATTTCTATATCTGTACATCAGTGTGACATTCACCTCCGGGATTCGCCTAAACTGGACCAAGCCAGGTTTGCCCCGCGAGATGTAACTGTCAGAGATGTCAGTACAATATCTATCTCCGGGATTCGCCTAAACTGGACCTTGCCAGGTTTGCCCCGCGAGATATAACAGTCAGGGATACAGTGCACTGGCTATCTCCGGGATTCGCCTAAACTGGACCTTGCCAGGTTTGTCCCGCGAGATGCAGCAGTCATCACTATCAGTACAATGGCTATCTCCGGGATTCGCCTAAACTGGACCTTGCCAGGTTTGCCCCGCGAGATGCAGCAATCACAAATACAGTGAAATGGCTATCTCCGGGATTCGCCTACACTGGACTAGGCCAGGTTTGCCCCGCGAGATGCAACAGTCATCAATATCATCAGTACAATATCTATCTCCGGGATTCGCCTAAACTGGATTATACCAGATTTGCCCCGCGAGATGCAATAATCATAAATTCATTCTATATATATATATATATTCAATCAATCAACAGTTTCAAACAATATTCATAACACATCATTCATAAATTTCATATCAAAACTTTCCAAACAATATTCATAATTTATACGCTATTCTCAAATACTTTCCTTTCATATAATCATTCGAAATCGAAAATCGAATCACGAGTAAAGCATCGTAGTCAATTTAATAAACAATAAACATATTTATATATATATATATCAAAATATTCAAAAAGTGTAAAGTTCATATTGAAATGCATACTGAAACCGTAAAATTTTCAGAATAAGTGTACACCAACCTGGATTTCTGTTTCTCGCACAGTTTTTCTTCTGGATTTTCTTTTCCCTTCTCTTTCCTTTTTCTCTTTTCTTTTTTCTTTTCTTTCTCCTTCCTTTCTTCTTCTTTTCTCTTCTTTCTCTTCTTCTTCTTCTTCTTCTTCTTCTTCTTCTTCTTCTTCTTCTTCTTCTTCTTCTTCTTTTCTCTTCTTTTCTCGGTCTCTCTCGGTCTCTCTTTCCTTTCCCCCTTTCTATTTTTCTAGGGATTTCTACGATGATTTATTTTTTTATAAAATTTTGGGCGTCGCGACTTGTGGTCGCGGTGACCAGGTCGCGTTGCTCTCTGGAGCAACTCCACCGCCTTCATCGCGATCACCTATCGCGATACCCTGGTCGCGATGGTGGTCGCGATACTCACTGCCAGGATTTTCACTTTTTCATCGTGAGCCAGTCATCGCGATCTGTGGTCGCGGTGCTCACTGCCAAGAATCACCATTTTTCATCGCGAGCAGCTCATCGCGATCTGTGGTCGCGATGGCCAGGTCGCGATACTCACTGTCTCAGTTTTTCACTCTTCTCTTCACGCATCATTTCTGGACCGTTCCATCTGGTCCACCTGGAAACCATCAAAATAAACATATTTTTAATTACGTTTTACACCCCTCAAATCACAAAATTTATATTCACATATTCAAAATTAATTTCCTCGAAATTTGGGATGTTACAAATCCAGTCCTGTAAACCCTGTTATGTGTATCAGAGGCCCAATTAAGAATTGAAAGCCAGAACATGATGTGGAAAATAAAGAAATGCTATTACTATTGAAATCCAGAAACTTTTCAAATACTTTATTTTATATAGTTTCAGTAATTCAATTTTTGAATTTAAGATTTATTGTTTATATTATATTGAGATTTATTTTAGTGTACACCCACTAAGCATTATTGCTTAGCGCGTTGATGTTTATCGCGTGTAAGTAACAGAGATACCGAGGAAGGAAAAGATTGAAGAGAGAGTTGCAGACAGAGATCCAGAGTCACCACATTTTGGGTAGTCATATATTTCTGTATATTACGCATACATATACAAGAATATGTAAATGTGTTATATATTTATGTTTTGTAATTAATTGTTTTATGATTTTTGTTTTTCATTATCAAAGGATTGTGAATAGTGAATTATGAACTGTTTTATTTTAAAACTGTTTGGAAAGTCGCACTAAACGGCAGAGTGCGCATTGGTTTGAAAGTTTGACATAGAAGTGTTGAAATTATATTGTTTTGGACGTTTGTTGAAAACAGGTTTTGGGAAATCAAAAAAATAGAGGAAACTCTGCCGAAATTTTTGAAAACTGATTTTGATGGGCTCAGTAGAAATGATTTTAAATTATAAATTATTTGATTTTCAGATTATAAACAGAATTAAGAGAAGTTTTTGAAAACTCGGTAACGCTCCCTGGGTCGATCCAGACGGGTCGGGTTAGGGGGTGTTACATTAGGTGATGTTTGAGATCGATATGTGTCGATCATAAATTATTACACTGGGTGATGTTTCAATTATAAGGTGATTTTAGAGAGATCGATGTGTGTCAATTGTAAATTATCACACTGGGTGATGTTTCAATCACACACAGTGCTTTTAAAGGGATCGACGTATGTCGATTGTAAATCATCACACTAGTTGATGTTTTTAATCACAATGTGATTTTAGGGAGATCGACGTGTGTCGATTGTAAATTATCTCAAGGTGAGAAATCTTATTGCACAGGGTGAAGCGAGGGGGATCGACATTTGTCGATCACATAACACAGAATTCGATGAGTTGGGGATGTCTTAATGGCATCGTTTAGACTGCCCAAGGAAAGTAGTTAGGGCTGAAGTGTATGGATTAAATGGATGTCGTTTCGGGTGAACGTGGATAGTTGACATGATTGCAAATCCCTTCATTCTCTGTTCTCGAAACGTGTACCATCCTATAACTGGGTGCCACGTGTCAGTCATGCAGGTGATTTCTGAACCCTTTATAAGCTAACAGTTTGGACATTTTTACTCTTTACTTTCCTCTTTCTTTGTAGAGCTTTAGAGTTTTGTTTTAGAGCACTGTATCATTTTCTCCGGTGATCTTTGTGCTATTGTGATCAGTTTTCTCAAGTTTTCCGCCGGAATCTTCAACGTATGGCCTCCGCGTACTTTCTTTTTTGATTTGTTTCTCAATTTTCTATACTTGCTTTGAATATTTGGGACTATTTTTGTTTTCCTTCGTTTTTGGATTTTTATTTTACTTTTCAAAAAGTAAATGAAACTGCCTCTAGATCATGCTAGGGTGTTTTTCTAGGGTAGAATTCTGTTTGTGTAGTGATACTAGGGTATAGAGAACAATGTCAACCGTAGATTAAAATTAGGACACTTAGAATGGTCGTTGTCAAGCATATAGTAGGTTGTATAACTCTACATTTGATCTCCATGAATAAGTTTTTATTTCTACTCGACAGTATCTGGACTCATGTTGAGCTCAGATGATGATTCTCTGATGAGGGAGGTCGAGTTGTATATAGAATCTTCGTCGACTGGAGAATCGACCGACAGTGAGCCAAAACCCTTGTCTGTCGTAACTGCTACTGGGGTCATAGATCTAGAGGACCCGCCAGAGGTAAGAGGGACAAGGGTTGTGCAAGTGGCAAGGTCGATCGGTCAGGTGGTTGAAGTGACGCCCTCAATGTCGGGGGCCTTCTCCTTTCTTGCCGTTGAGTCTGGCTTCTAAGCATAATAAATTATATTCCAGTATGGTATACCGGAATCTTTCTAACTCTGATTGCCCACGGCTTTCGAACAACCAAACTCAGACATTCCGGGTTGGACCTCTTTCTACGAGCTGCCGTTTCGATAGAGCCTGAGGTTCCCCGTGCCGTCTTCTAAAATTCTTCGACCTGGCTCATGGTCAATTGATGCCGAATGAGTGAAGGCTTCTATTGTTGATCGAGGTCATTCATGAGAATAAGGGACTCCCGTTCACGCTCGACAACCTGTTTTACTCGTACTACTTGAAGGGCCATGAGGATGAGCATGGTCGGTATGTGCTATCGACTTGACCCCACAGGCCGCATTTGATAACTAACCTCATAACAAACGATTGTGGGTGGAAGGACATATATTTTTTGGTGAAGGGTCAGCTGGTGACCGGGTATTTTGATAACGGGTCATGTATACGTTCGTCTTGGAATATCCCTGGTGGGATTTAGGTTTAACTTGTTAGTTTTGAGTAAATAATTCTTCAATTGCTGCTAACTAACTTTTGTGTTATTTGTAAAGTCAATGGCTCATAGTCAGAGTGTCGAGGGTTATGATAAAGAGGATCGCACAAAGCTGATCCATTCATTCAACCCTGTTGAAATGAGTTGGAGGAGACTGCTAAGTAAAGAAAGCCTTCAACCCAGCTGCTTGTGGTCTCATATCGAGCTCAATACCGAAGGTACTCCATATCACAGGCTTAAATATTTGATTACTTATGCTTGAGTTCGACACAGCTTCGAGCTGTTTTGTGGGACCCAATTTCTTACCCCTATCTCTGAAGCTGAGTGAAAATTTGCTTCAAATTTGATGTCGCACCTGAAACCTCACATTCTAACTGCCAAAGAGGTACTAAAGAAGATGAGGGAGAAGCAGCGGCTTCAACTCAAAAGAGAAAGCAGCCAACTGTTCCTTCGATGTTCGGCTCTCCATCGATGCCGACACAACAGCCAGCTATTACGTTGAACTCATCTTCTGAAATGGTCGCCTCTATGTAGGCCAAGAAGAAGCAAAATGTGGTGAATGTCAACGAATCCGAGCCCAACATCAGCATCTTTTTCCCAGTTGGGACCTGGACCATAAAGGATTACGAGCCTTTTGTTGAAAGTGCCGATCAACTGGTGTTTCCTGAAGACACTCAATATATGAGGGATGTTGGGGTGTTAAAGACAATCGATTGGGGGATCGCCAGTGCCTTACATATAAGCTATTTTCCTTTTAGCGTGTCGATCGAATTTGCTCGACAAGTGGCTTATGTTTGTTACAGATGTGCAAGCTTTAGAAGATCAAGTGTACTTGAAGAATGAACTATCGTCGTTCGCTCGACGTATCAAAGAGTACAATAAGTAAAATAATGCTCTAAGGAAGGAGAATAACTCTCTAAAGCTGGAGGAGCTGAAAAAGAAGAAGGTCGATCGGAAAAGGAATGCCAAGATGGAGGAGCTGGAAAAAAAGGTGGTTGTGCTGATGGCGAATAAAGATATGCTTCGGATGGACCAAAAGTCGGAGATTGACAACCTCCTCGAGTAAGTGAGCATACTGATGGAAAATTGCGAGACCATTGCTGGTGATGTTGTCGCTCAGGCCAAAGCCAAGCTTATGAAGGAATACAAAGAAGGTAGGGTTGAGTACTGGAATCCACAGGAGGTGATTGCGGCCTGAGAGGAGATCCAAGCGCTGGTGGCTACCAAGGCTGGTGAGGTGGAAGGTAGGGTCGGAGAAGGAGCTGTCGTGCCCTCTGCTGTCGATGACGCACAAGCTGCTCAGGCTGAGACAGATCAGGAAGGTCGACAAGAAGAAAGAGATCAACAACAAACCTAACAACACCAATTTTTTTTGGCTGAATGCCTTTGTAATAGTGTAGTCTAAATTTGGCCAACAATATCAGCAACAATACTTTAATTTTTATTTTTGGGCTGAGAATTGCCTTGTTGAACTGGGTTTCCATGCCCCTTTATTTCGATACTTTGGGCCGAGAATTTGCCTTGTAGGACTTAGTTGTTTCAACAATATTTTTGCTAATTGTAGATACTTGTCGATTGAAACTTTTTTGTCAAATGAAATCCTATTGAAACCTTTGTCTTGAACTTTCTTGTCAATTTTTGTCGAATAATATTTTATCGAACAATATCATATTGGACAATACTATGTCGAGCACTTATTATAAAAATATTTGTGTGTAGATAATAATATGTCGAATAAAGATATTTAATTATGTTCACACATATTATAAAATGCTCATGTGTAGAGCGAAATATGTCGAGTAAAGATACTTGATTAAATTCACACATATTATAAAATACTCATGTGTAGAGCGAAATATGTCGAGTAAAGGTACTTAATTAAGTTCATGTATATTATAAAATGCTCATGTGCATAGCGAAATATGTCAAGTGAAAATACTTAATAAAATCCACATATTGTAAAATGCTCATATAGAGCGAAATATGTCGAGTGGAAATACCGAGTGGAGATAATTCGAAACTTTGACAAATCTAACAGGCATGTTTGTATTATTCTAAATGTTCATTTGTATAACAAGTTACATATGTTCGAATGTCGAACATATTCTTAAGGGTCGATCAACTCATATATAAGTTGTCTGGTCAACACGTCGAGTTGAATGCATAATAGTAACGGTTGTTGCCCCCTAATCTTTAAGTCTATGTTTCTCACAGAGTTGGAGACCATTGTCGAGCTTTGGTGTCTTCGAGTGTGCTCGTGTGTAGAGCATGATATGCCGATGAGCGTAGGATGGTCGACCTCATTTAGCTTATTGTAAGTGTAGGGTTGCTGTAGAGGCTTTGACCTATTGATCATGGCTAGATCTACCGTTGGCCGTTGTGGCTAATGGCCCTCCGATGCTTAAGTTAGTAAAAGATTTAGATAAAAAATACAAGGAAAGGATAAGGGTTTATATATGGTATTGCTTTAGGTGTATAGCGTTCCAGCTTTTGTTAATTTCTCCGATATCGACGTTGCGCAGCTTATGCTCCTTGTCCGACTACTTTTTATATGGTAGGGTCCTTCTCATGTATGGCTTAGTTTGCCTATGACTTGTTCTTAGGTGTTTTGGAAGACTCAACATAGGACCCAATCTCCTTCTTTAAACGCCCGGATGCGTACGTTTTTGTTGTAGTGTCAAGCGACCATCTGCTGATAGCTAGCTTATCAAATAGGTGCTTGGTCTCGATGTTCATCAAGTGTGTCGAGCTCGCATGATAGTCCGTGTGAGTTTGCCACCTCTGTGGCGTGCTCATATCTACGTTGTGGAATTTAACTTCGACTGGCAGGACGGCTTCGGCTCTGTATGTGATGGAGAATGGGGTCTGTCCGGTCGACACTCGAGGAGTGGTTCTATACGACCAAAGGACTTCGGGAAACATGTCGACCCATAAAACTTTTACTACTTCGAGGTTTTTCTTGAGCATTCCTACAATTGTTTTATTGGTCGACTCCCTTGTCCGTTCAATTGTGGGTAACGGAGTGTTGAAAAGCTTAGCTTAATCCCATACTTTTCGCAGAAATCTTAGAAGTCGAACGAAATGAATTGTGATTCGTTGTCGGTGACTATTTTCTTAAGTATGCTGAACCTGCAGATGATGTTTTTCCAGATGAAACTCTTCACTTCGAAGTCTTGGATCCTTTACCTCAGCTTCGACCCACTTGTTGAAATAATCTGTAAAAACGAGCATGTAGACCTTTTCTGCAGCTGCGGTCGGTATTTTTCCAACGATATCCATTAGGAGGCGGACTTCACTTTTATTCGTTTGACATTGATGCTCTTGGCGAGTGTGAGTCCGATTATAAGTGCTTTATACTCGGCTTCATTGTTAGTCACTTTGAAGCTGCACCGGATCGACTGCTCGATGACGTCGTTTTTAGGTGATTGAAGTACTAAGCCTAATCCGTTCCCTTTGGAATTACCGGATCCATCGACTGAGAAGGTTCATGTAGATGTCGACTCCTCTGTTAGGGAAACTAACTTTTCTTCAGCTTGTGGAAAAATGCTCGGAGTGAAATCAGCGACAAAATTTGCTAAAACTTGGGATTTGATGGTGGTCTAAGGTCTATAAGATATGTCGTGCTCACTGAGTTCTACTGCCTATTTGGTTAGTCGACCAGAGAGCTCGGACCTATGGAGTATATTCTTCAACTGGAATGTCGTGAGTATTATAATGGGATGGCATTGAAAATACGGTTGTAACTTCCTAGCGGCTGATGTAAGTGCTAGGGCTAGCTTTTCCATTTGATTGTACCGCTTTTCTACGTCGAGCAGAGATTTGCTGGTGTAGTATACTGGCAGTTGTTTTTGCTCAACTTCTCTGATTAATACCGCACTGACAGCTGTCTCTGATACTGCCAGGTACATGTAGAGTGTTTCTCTGTTGGTTGGTTTAGAAAGCAAAGGCAGGCTCGACGGATAAGTCTTTAACTGTTGTAAAGCAATTTCACATTTCTCCGTCCACTCGAAGTTTTTATTTTTTCTTATGGTGTCGAAGAAAGGGTGGCACCTTTATGAGGACTATGAGATGAAACGGTTAAGTACGGCTACTCGACCAGTGAGTTTTTAGACTTCTTTCACTAATATAGGGGAAGGGATCCCCATGATCGACTGGATCTGATCTGGATTGTCTTCAATTCCTCGGTGTGTGACCAAACTTGGAGACATACCGAATGAACATTTGGAAGGGTTAAGCTTCATACCGTATTTTCGAAGTGTGTCGAGTGATTGCTATAAATGTTCTAGATGTTGCTCAGCTTGGAGAGATTTGACGAGCATGTTGTCAATGTAGACTTCCATTATCGAGCCGAACATTTCTCTGAACATCTTGCTTCACTAGCCGTTGATAAGTTGCCCTGACATTTTTGAGTCCGAACGGTATTACTTTGTAGCAGAAGATGTCACACTCGGTTACAAAAGTCGTTTTCTCTTGGTCGTTTGGATGCATTGAAATTTGGTTGTACCTTGAGAAGGCATCCATGAAGCTGAGTAGTACATGTCCTGTTGTAGGGTCTACCAACATGTCAATGTGAGGTAGAGGGAATGAGTCCTTAGAACACGCCTTATTGAGGTCTGTGAAGTCCATATAGAATCTCTATTTTCCGTTCTTCTTTCACACGACTACGACGTTTGCTAGCTAGTTGGGGTAATGAACTTCCCTTATAGAACCGATATTGATCAGTTTCTGTATTTCTTCATTGATCATCTTATTTCGCTCGAGGGCAAATTTTCTCCGCTTCTGTCTCACTGGTTTGATGTCAGGGTCGACCTAGAGTTCATGGACTATGATAATAGGGTCGATGCCTGTCATGTCAGCATGCGACCATACGAAGCAGTCATAATATCGAGCTAAGAACTCAATCAGTCGAGCTCTGATATCTGGTTTGAGAAGTGACCCGATCTGGACTTTACGCTTGGAGTAGTTTGGATGAATTTGAATCTCGTCGAGCTCTTCCATTTGCGGATTATCCTATTTGAGCCCAAAGGTCAACTACTATAATTGTTATAATGTCAATGGCATGTTCTTCAAGGTGTTTATGTAACACTCTCTCGAAACCCGTTGTTCTCCTTGGATTTCTCATATTCTCCCACCTGGTTGGGAAACAAAGTGTTTGGTGATATGTCGATGGTATAGTTCTCATGTTCTGTATCCATAGTCGACCTATGATGATGTTATATGCTGAAGGGCAGTCGAGCACTATGAATTTGCTGTTGAGATTGATATCTTATGCGTAAACCGGAAGAGTAATCTCCCCTATGGTGTTTTTATATTTGCCACTGAATCCGACTAGTACGATCGAGTGTCGCACTATGTTCGACTCGTCGATCTGTATCTCCCGTAGAGTTTCGAGGAACAACACATTAGTAGAGCTCCCATTATCTATCAAGATACGCTTTATTAGGTAGTTAGCCATATATAGAGAAATGACACGTGCGTAATGATCTGAGTTGAGCAGTTTTGTGTGCTCATTATTGTTGAAGCTGATAGAATACAAGGTCGACTGGTCTCTTGGGGTGGACTTCAGGGTTGCCAAACTGTCGAATGTGACGTTTGGTTCCCAAGTGGGAGATTCCGCTGATCTCTGATCCTTCGGTGATGACATCCACAATTATCTCGTGTCGAGGGGGTTCTGGTGGCGGTGTGTTATGTTCATGTTGATGCTCGTCACGTCGAGCCAATGTATTTTTACCTTTATCTATAAGGTATTCCTTCAAATGCCCCTTTTTTAGGAGCTCGACTAGTTCAAATTTAAGGGTGATGCAGTCATTGGTTCGGTGTCCGTGATCTCCTTGGAAGTCACACCATTTGGTCGAGTCTTTTTTATCTGATGGGCTCGACATCCTCTCAGGCCATTTCACTGAGTTGCCTAGGTTTTTCATCACTGCAATGACTTCAACATGTGTGATGCTCAGGTTGTATTCAGAGACTCTAGTTCTCGGCTTTTTTAGTTATCGAGGTTGCTAGTCGCGTGGGGTGCGGTTGTCACGTGATCTTCCGTTCCTACGACCTCCTGTTGGATAGGGCTATGGTCTGCGCTCTGCCGACCTGCGTTCGACATGACGATTGCGTCAATCGTCATTTATGTTGTGTTTTGATGGAGTGTAGTGGGCTTCATCTTCCGCCCACTTTATTTAGGACCAAGCTTTAGCGAGGACGTCTTCCATTGTCTTGCAGGGATAATTCGTTAACTCTTTGTAGAGGTCAGAGTCGTAGAGAAGACCTTTCCTAAAATTGAAAATGGTTGTAGCATGATTGCAGTGGGGAATGGACACTTTCTCTTTATTGAATCAACCGATGAAGTTGTGTAGCAATTCTTCTCGACACTGATTGATTGTGTATAGGTCATCTAATTGCTTTTCTAGCTTGCGATTTCTTACAAATTGCTCGCCAAAAGTGTCGTTGAGCTGATCAAAGGAGGCCATCGAGTTTTTGGGAATATTAGTGTACCATTGTAAAGCTCGGCCCACGAGGCTCGAGCTGAATCCCTTACATATGTAGGTTTCGCACTGATCCCTTGGTATGGCTGCCATTAACATGTGCTGTCAGTACTGAGCAATATGGTCGTCGGGATCTATCGTGTCATCGTAGTGTTTCATGTTGGGAAAACTAAACTTCCTCGGCATCTCTACGAGCGCAATGGCATCGATAAACGGCAAATTAGCGAAGTTGTTAATAATACTCTTCTTAATCAGGACTGGTATTCCAGGGATGCGTTGAATCAAAGCCTCTATTTATGTAAACCTACGGGCGAATTTAGGGTCAGATAGAGTAGAGGTCGTGTCTATCGTACCTGTCGACTGCGGGATCAGTAGTGTGTGTGAAGCATCTATCATGGTCGAAGTTGGCTGCACATAGCCTCCGCATTTGCTGGTTGGACCTATGTCGGCCCATGTGGCGTTGGGTTTACAGTTGGAGCTACGGTCGACTCCGTATGCAGTTGCCCAGCTGGGTTTACCGCAACTGGTTCTAGTGGCAGGCCGCCTTCAGAATCTTCTGGGTTCGTATCACTTGCGGCAGATTTAAGCTCGAAGATCCGTTGTCGAGCACTGGAGGTTAGCGTTGCTGGGGTCGCTTTCCTTGGAACGGATGTCGAGTTGGCGTTGATTCCATTCCGAACTTGTCTAAACCTGGGCGATGGTGTACAAGTCATCGTCAACGACTCCACTTTGGCCTGTAGTTTATTGTTCTCAGCATGCACGACTTTGTTCTAAGCTTCGAGGATCTGGAGTCATTCGGAGTTCTCGCTCATTTAGGCTACAAGCTGTGTGAGCTGAGTCTCGAGAGTTGCGTGATTTGATTCGTCGGTCATGTTGGTTGAACGTCGATCCTAATTCTGCTATTCTGATGCTATCGGCCCCACGGTGGTCGTCAAATTATAGATGCTAGGATCTACTGATAGGATCTGAAATCTACGGTCTGGTATAGATGGGACTAACAACCTGAAATAATAATGAAATAGATGAATACGAATGAAAGAGAATAAGTAAAAGGAATTACAACCTGAAATAATTAGAATGTCGACCGTAATTTTCTGTGTGTCAAGTGTAGTATAAATGTCGATGTGTCGAGCGTTCAATACCAAAGGGTACCGCTTGTCGAAACTGTCGAGCGTAGTATTAAGGTCTTAGCGTCGGCTATGTTGAATGGTGGCTGGATTGTTTCAGAGTAGAGTGACAGTTCTCTTAAGTGTAATTCGCGTGACCCGACTTATAAAGCTTAGGTTAATATATATATATATATATATATATATATATATATATATATATATATATATATAGGGTATAGACAATGACTGTTGAAGGCAGTCAAGAGAATCAAGCTCCGAGATATTATGAATCCCTGATATCTCGGGTTGTGAAGTCGTCGTGAACACTTATTCAGACTTAGTCAACTTTGACTTAGTCTGTGTGTGCATGACTGATTGGCCCCTAAATTATTGAGCCTATTTTTGGATTTTGTTTAGTCCTTTAGTTGGGCTGAAATTAAGATCATTTTGGACCAGTCTAAGCCTTTTGGGCTATTTTTGACCACTACACAAGAGGGATCCAAGAAACAACTATCCTCAGAGCAATAGAAGCAACTCTCAAGGAAGAGGAAGATGAGGTAGTTTTGGAGAAAGAAGATTGTACTGTCAACTATGCACCAAACCTGGTCATCATGCCTTCCAATGTTACCACAGGTTTGATTAGAACTTTGTGAGGTCAAATCCTTCCAATAATATGACTAACCAACCTGATGGTGTTCAATCTCAATCTGGTCAGGCTTTTGTTGGTCAATTTACACAAAATACTGATAACACAGGCACATCTCAAGGCAACTTCTGTCAAGATAATCAATAAGCACTGATGCAAACGCCCTACAATCAAGCACCCTACAGTCAAGCATCTGCTTACATTGCTACACCATCAACTATCAATGATCCCTCTTGGTATGTGGATAGTGGTGCCACTAACCACATAACCTCGGATTTCAACAACTTGACTTTTAAATCAGCCTACAATGGAAGTGACAATCTGGTTGTAGGTAATGGCCATCACCTTCCCATTTTACACATTGATCACACAAATATTGCTTCTCATACAAACTCTAGCAAGAATGTTAGCTTAAATCAAATTTTACATGTGCCTAAGATTACAAAAAAAAATCTCATTAGCATATCAAAACTCACAAGAGATAATGATGTTATTGTTGAATTCAATGCTAATGGTTGTATGATTAAGGATCGCAACACTGAGCTAGTTCTCTTTCAAGGTCATGTTAAGAATGGTCTCTATGAACTGCACCTCAATAATGCAACAAAAAAGGAACTGAAGCTCATCTCAGTGCTGCCTGCAACATAGCTTCTGGAAATCAATTTCTGCACTTCAATTCCTCAAATAATGAGTCAGTTCCGAGAGCTGCCGATGCTGCTACTGTCAACTCTACTCTTTGGCATGTTAGATTGGGGCATCCAGCTCCCCTTATCCTAAAAAAGGTCATTGGTTCTCTTAATTTACCTTGCAATATAGCTGCACTTAATTTTTGTGATTCTTGTAAACTAGGAAAAGTGTATAGGCTACCATTTGTTAGATCTGGTATCTCAGTCAAAGAACCACTTGAACTTGTGTATAGTGACCTTTGGGGACCAGCTCCCATTGTTTCTACAAGTGGTCATCGATATTACATTGCATTTTGTAGATGCATTTACACGATTTACATGGATTTTTCCTTTGAAATTGAAGGCTGATGCTTTGAATGTTTTTAAACACTTTCAAAAACATATTGAGCTACAAATTGGTAAAATAATTAAGTGTCTTCAAACAGATATGGGTGGGAAATTTTTACCTTTTATGCCCTATCTCACCAAACAAGGAGTTCAAGTGAGGTTCTCTTGTGCTTACACCCATGAGCAAAATGGAGTGGTTGAGAAAAAGTATAGGCATTTGGTTGAAATCGGCCTTACCCTTCTAGCTCATGCTAAAATTCCCTTATCCTTTTGGCTCGGAGCTTTTCAGACCACATATTTTCTCATAAACAATTTGCCCATTTCTCTTTTAGGCGTCAAGTATTCTTTTGAGAAACTTTATAATAAAGCTCCCAACTATTCCTTTCTTTACACACCTGGCTACTTTTGCTTCCCTTACGTTCGAAATTTCTTCACCACCAACTTGAATTTTCATTCAGCTAAGAGTGTGTTTCTTGGGTACAGTTAAGATCATAAGGGCTATTGTTGCCTTCTTCCATCGGGCAAAGTGATTGTCACAAGGAATGCAGAATTCAATGAAGTTGAATTTCCTTATTTTCAGCTATTTCCATCTAAACACTCAGCTTTTGACCCTTCAATGCATCCATCATTGCCAATATATACCCTTATTGATCTTACTTCTACTGTTCAGCAGTAATCCAGCAACTTTACCACTTCCAACAGCTCATATGCCTCCATCTTCTCTTGTTTTGCATCCACTTAATACTGCTTCATCCTTGCTTATTCCCATACCTACTTCAGACCTACCAGCTCCTAGAGTCAAGCCACCACTTCCAACTTCTACTAACCCGTTCTAAGAATGGAGTTTTAAACCCAAAGCTTTTACTTCAGCTTGGTCTTTACCTTCAGTCTTACTGACTTCAGCAGAACTTTCCACTGTTAAATAGGCTCTCCTCAATCCTTCTTGGCTTCAAGCTATGAGAGCTGAGTATATTGCACTTCTTAATAGCAACACATAGTATCTAGTACCATCTACAACTGCTATGAACATTGTGCGCTGCAAATGGATGTTTCAAACCAAATACAAGGCTAATGGGTCTCTCCTAAAACATAAAGCTCACTTGGTAGCTAAGGGGTTTCACCAAACACCAGAGCTTGACTTTCTTAATACTTTTAGCCCTGTTGTCAAGGCTGCAATTATAAGGATTATGTTTATTATTGCAGTTTCCTATGGCTGGATTATAAAGCAAGTTGATATCAAAAATGTTTTTCTAAATGGTTTCCTAAATGAAGTGGTATATATGCAGCAACCTGAAAGGTTTGTGAGTGCTCAGAATTCTTCCTATGTTTGTCAACTTCACAAGGCCCTTTATAGCCTCAAATAGGCCCCTAGGTCCTAGTTTCTAAAGCTGCGAACAACCCTGCTCTCTTGGGGTTTCAAGAACTCGGCCTCGGACGTTTCTCTCTTTATACATCACTCTCCTTTCAAGGTCATGTATCTATTACTCTACGTTGATAACATTCTAATAACTGGGAGTGATACACCTCAGATTCAGCAGCTAATTTCCAAGCTTCACTCTACCTTTGCTCTCAAAGACCTTGGCCTTGTCAACTATTTTCTCGGTTTTGAGGCCTATAGAGACTCAACCGGGTTGTTTCTTACACAGTCCAAATATATTGGTGACCTACTAAAACGAACAAACATGGTGGACTGTAAACCATGTGACACTCCTCTTGGGTCTGGAGTCAAGCTTTCACTGTCAGATAGGGACTCTTTTTCTTATCCAAAAACCTATCGCAGCACAAATAAAAAGGGGGTTAGAGACCACTCAAAAAATGAAATCCCTAAAAATTTTCTTTTGGGCTATTTAAAAGTTATCCAACTTGAGCTATGAGAATACGAATGCCCTTTTTGTTTTCGAAAAAGAAGGACTATTAATTTCTAATAGACATAACTTCTAATCATTTTTTCTCGAGCCGTACGAGGAGAAAACTTCTTATACGTTTCTAGGGGGTGTTGTTCATCTACATCTATCCCTGGCATCTCCTTTGTGGTTAACAAGTTAAGCCAATTTCTTGTTGCTCCAAAACAAACACATTGGCTAGCTTGTAAAAGGATTCCTAGATACTTAAAAGGGACT
This sequence comes from Xanthoceras sorbifolium, assembly GCA_003430845.1. Classification (NCBI taxonomy): domain Eukaryota; kingdom Viridiplantae; phylum Streptophyta; class Magnoliopsida; order Sapindales; family Sapindaceae; genus Xanthoceras; species Xanthoceras sorbifolium. The sequence continues at coordinate 6,995,060 of CM010620.1, read as the reverse complement.
ATCTTTAAAGGGTTATGATTTAGACCTACAACTAAGTTCACTTTTGAAGGTTTTTCGGATGCGGATTGCGCTAGCTCTCTTGATAACCGAAGCTCTACAAGTGGTATTTGTCTATTTCTTGATGGAAACTTAATCTCTTAGAGCTCACGCAAGCAACGTATAGTTGCTCGCTCTAGTACTGAAGCCGAGTATCGCTCCATGGCTCTTGTAATAGCTAACATTTTTTTGGCTCAAATCCATATTTTCTGAACTCCATCTATCACTTTTCGGGTTCAGCTCTTATGTGGTGTGATAATATTGGTGTCAATGCTTTGACTCAAAACCTAATTTTTCACTCTCGAATGAAGCATATGGAGATTGATGTCCACTTTATTCGTGAGAAAGTGGCATCAGGTGAAATTGAACCTAGATACATTCCTACAGCTCACCAAGTGGTTGATATTTTCATAAAAGGCTTGGCTACAGATCGCTTCAGATATCTGTGTTCTAAACTCACTTTGATTGACTTACCATAGTTTCATTTGCAAGGGAATGTGAAGATATTAGCAGCTGAAGTTATCAGTGCTATAGTTGAAGAAGAAGCTGATGAAGCATAGCTTAAGAGGAAGTTGTTACAGCTCAACTGTAACAGTTGATTATTCCCTTGTAGACTGATTTTGCCACATCAGTAGGGGGGATTTTCATTTTGGTCCCTAACTTTTGGAGAATTATCAATTTTTTTAAGCAGTTATGGTTAATTATATTCTTGGACCCTAACTTTTAAGAAATGTATTAATTTGGTCCCACTGACTAAATTTCTATCAATTAAACTTAACAGAATTGGTAAAAAGATTGTTTTGCCCTTAACTCTATTTAAATGAGTTAAATTACAATTTTAACCTCAAAATTTTAAAAAGATTATGAATAATTAGAAGGGTAATATGATCATTTTATTTTAATATTTAGAAAATAATATTTAAAATATATTTTTAAAAGATCTCCACCGTCCATCAATCTTGATGGACAGTGAAGATTATATTGAAATTAAAAAAAAAAGTGAAAAATAAATATTTTTTTTAAAAAAAAATGAAATTCGAAATGGTGGAGATCCAGATTGAATGGATCTCCACTGTCCATCCATCTCGATGGATGGATGGACGGTCTGGATCTCCACCAACAAAAAAAAAAAATCAAAGTTTGAATATCAACAAACCCAGAAAACTGGGTTCGTTGATCTTCAACCTCAACGAACCCAGATCTGGGTTCGTTGAAGATCCAAGGAACCCAGTTTTCTAGGTTCGTTGATCTTTTAATTTTTTTTTTTTTTGTTTAGATCCAGATTGGATTTCTACCATCCATCCAGATGGATAGACGGTGAAGATTTGATTTGGATCCCACCATTTCGAATTTTAATTTTTTTTAAAAAAATCTTTAATTTTCACTTTTATTTCTTAAAAAACTTTCAATATAATCTTCATCGTCCATCAACTTGATGGACGGTAGAGAATCTTGATGAACGGTGGAGATCCATTGAAATTTTTTAATTTAATTTATTTTAAATTTTTAACTAAGGGTAGATATATCATTTTACTAAAAAATATATTGTTTACTCATTAATAGGTTTAAAGACAAAATGGCCCTGGAACTGTTAAATTTGACTAACGGTTAACTTACAGAAGGACCAAATTGATACATTTCCTAAAAGTTAGGGTCTAGGGATACCATTAACCATAACTGCTTTAAAAATTTGATAATTTTCCAAAAGTTAGGGACCAAAATGAAAATCCCCCCATCAGCAAAATCAATTAGGAATTCTGTTAGGATTTCAGTTTTCCAATTCTGTTAAGTTAGTTACTAGTTGCTTGGATCAACATGTAATTCTTTTGTATATATTGTAAAGATTCATTTTATTGTTACTACGAAGAAAATCAATAAAAATCAGAGAGCTTACCTTGATTGGTTATGGCTTCTCCAAATACTTTTCTTTTGTGTGAACTTTTGTCAAACATCTGCATGTGTTAAACAAACATTTAATTAACTCACAGCTACAGCTTTGCAGTAGCTAATTTTCTCTTTCCCTATGAATTCTTAGGATTAAGTGGCTTCTTCCTTACATTTTACAGCAGTAGAGCAATAAGATCTCAAGTTTAAATTACCTTATCTTAGATATATGAGATATGTTAACGTTTAACATGTCCAATATATTTAAATGCTATTATTGGACCTTCATTTAAGAGCTTAAAATGATACGTTAACAAATTCACTTGTTTTTGTTAAAAAAATTTTATCAAATTAATCCCACAAGATCAAATAATTGCAAAATATCACTAAGCCTATTTATATACATAATAAAATATATATAAAAAAATAAAATTACAGTGAAATAAATCAACTGCAAAAGACTACCTTCAATATTGTATTTTCTCAATGAATATTTCAATGAAATTGTCCAAAGAACAAAAGAACTATATCTCTACAAGGACCCCAAATCTCGCTTATATACTTGTTCTTTTATCAAATGAAAATTCTTTTGACCCAATATTAATCTCATGTTGGGTGGGGACGACGACGGGGGGCTGTTGAGCAGCCCCGCCCTGGGCTAAACCCGTCTCGTTGACATCTCTATCGTTCTGATGGTCGATAGAGAAAGTTTGTTCAAGGTTGTGGTGAGACGATGATGAACCTTCTCCCTGGTGGTGGTGCGTCGATGGGGAGGGAGAATCCGTCTCCCACTCGACGGATCTTCTTGGGGACGTGTGGTAGCTGTCCATATCACTGCGGTAGTAGCGGAGGAGGTGAACCGGGGAAGCGTGGTGGGACGGGGACGGGGTGGCCGGTCTGCTAGACATAGGGGTCACGGACCCCTTGTTCTGCTTGATTTGTTTCTTAGCTGTGTTATGCCATTTCTTTAGTGCCTCTGCTACTTTCTCGTTGAATATGGTTGGTTTCATGTTTGAACCCATCTGTAATCAAAACATTTTATATTTTTTTAACAAATTAGAGATATTAATTAATTAGTAAATGACATTTGGGACTCATTTAATAAAATTAATTTTGAGAAATTATTTTGTAAAAAAGCAGAACAAGAAATTAAATTAAACCTACCTGTGTTACAAGTGCATAGAGAGGGAGGGTAACATAGCTGCAAAGAATTTGTATGAGCACCCTGAGAGAAATTTCACCAAATTATGTTAATTCAAATGAGAATAAAAAAAAAATTAGAACCGTTATTCCATAACATTGTAGAACTAGTGCTGTAACGTGACGAAATTAGACGTATGATTTTGTAACATTACAGAAATTATCCAACAACGTTATAAAATAAAGGTCTTGAAATTTTCTTTTATAACGATCGTGACCAGAAAAAAAAAAAAACGCTATAGAGAGAGAGAGAGGCAAAATAAGTCTTACCCCATTGTGATTCTGATGACTACATCCTCTGTACGCTCATGGAAACAAGATTTTATGGAGAATTCATACTGAGAAATAAAAAAAAAATTAGAGATTTTTCTGGTATCGGGATTTTTCTACTACTATATACAGGATTTGTATATTCGACAAAGGACTTACCCAACTCCATGCTAAGAAAGCAAGTTGAAAGGCATTCTGCAATTAAAAAAGAAGAAGCAAAATATAAGTACAATAACATGGTAATTGAATCATATGTTAATACAAGATCATTAAATTTTTAGATATTCAAAGAATTCCTAAAACCCTTAGTGTTACGAAATTTGACAAAACCTTTCGTTAAGAGGGTTTATCTAACAACATGTAATGTCGTATTTCGATTTTTTTAAATTCTCTTTTATATATATGTATATAAAAATAGTACCTGAAAGAGAACAAAGTTGATGAGAAAAAGTATGAGGCTAGGGCGGTTGAACCAAAAGAGGTGATCGCCGGGTTGAACCACTGGCACGCCCTTTACAACCACTCCTCTCTCTTGAATTCTCAGTCCCATTTTTGTTATAATCACCTGTAACTTGGTTCCCACCAACAGGATTACCTGCAAGTACGTTATGCATATAACGGTCGATTAATAGTCCAGTCTTTTAGATCCTAAAACTATCGTGAATTTAACAAACTGAGTTCAGTTAGTAACCATGTAATGTAAGAGAAGTAATAAAGCTTACAACTAATGGGATAAATGGTAGCCATAGATAAGAATACCAGCCTGTACACAATAAATAAAAAGAAATCAGTCAACTAATTCAGCTAATTTAAAATTAATTAATTAATAATCTGATTAATTAAATATATTAATACTTTATTTATTATATTGTGATAATATAATTAATTAACTATACTTTTTTCACTCACCGTGTGTGTTAAAGAGCAGGAATATCACAGCAAAGAACCAGATTGGTGGACTGAAAAACAAAATTAAAAAAAATAATATGTTTAATTTAACATTTAAAAAATTAACTAAATAATTATAAGAAAGTTTGATTGATTAATTGATTAATATGCTTAATTACCTGATTCCCACAACCACCTTGAAATCCTCTTCCAGTGATCTGTTTATGTATTTTTGGAAGTTAAATTGGGCGTGGCTTTGGGGTCCTAAATGTGCCTGAAACATCGTAGATGGTAAAACGAAAAATGTTAATATATATGTAAAGAGTACATGTTAAAAAATAAAAAAATAAATTTAATTGTGTATTAATGTATTAAAAAAATAAATATAAATTATTTTGGATTATTAACAATATCAATCACTGTAAAAAGTATATATATATTTTTGAACAATGAGAGTAAATTCAGGATTAAAAAAACATTGACATTGAATTAAATTAATTAATTTGACAAAAATATAGATATATGCCAAACGAAACCACATATATCTCCTTGCATGCAAATTATAACATATATAAAAAAATTGATTACACATTTTAAAAAAAAATATTTTTAGAAAATAATTGCATTTACTCTAACTGAGATATTATTAAGGTTGAATAAACGTCTTTTGTTATCGATGATATTTTTATAACACACTTTATAATGATTTTTTAATAATTTAAATAAAAAGCATTTTATTTATATATTAAATTAAATCATTTTATTTTATTTTTTAAGAAAAACTACCTTAATAAGAGAATTGATAAATAAATAAAAAAGAGAAGGAAATTACCATAATAAATCCATGTCTTAAAGTCAAATAATCAACTTTAGGAACCGATCTAACAAATTGTCTGAAGAAACAAACCTGCAAATAGAAACAAAAAAAATATCCAATTTAATTATACAAAAAATAAGAAATAAAATAAATCCAGTTAAGGTGTGAAAACTTAATACAACAACATCAATTAAAAGTCAAAGCTTTCCTAAAAAAAATAAATAAATAAAAAGTCAAAAAAGTTGCACAAAACGGAAATTAGAAAAGTCAAAAAGTCAAACACAGCAGGCGGAGATTTTCTATTAGTGGGGCCCTCCAAATTGGGACGGCTCCGGTCGTTATCCGAGAAAGCAAGGTACGGACCGTTATCTAATTTATTAAATTATCAATTAATATCTCGAGGTGCAATACAGACCGTCTCCTTCAAATTCTGTGCATAATATCACAATCGTAAGATTAAATATAAGTATGTTATCACTTACCACTAAATATAAGGTTTAAATATATATGTATATATATTTTAATAACGAAAGATATCTATTTTTATATTAAACTAAAAAAAAAAAATAATTTATAAGTACCTAAATATTTACGATAAAATTTAAATTTTTATTATTAAAATTAAAAGAACGTACACTAATTACTTGAATTATGAATAAATGTGAGAATCGATATATTGTTAACAATGCGACAATTTTTATAACATGAGCAATTTTTAATAATTCAATTTATAATAAAAAAACAAGAAGAAAAATAGAAAGAAAAAAATAAGTAATACTTACAATCCAAATGAGAACAGGTGTCTTAGTCCAGAAACTCAAGTGCCGTCTGCCAAAAGATGTCTCTCTTGCAAACCTGAACCTCTCTGGATCTGTCACAATGCAAATCCCACACGCCTGTGTTAATATTATATACTCACACACACACGTATACATGCATGTATATAATTATCAGGTGGGAGATTTCGAACTTTTTTTTTTATACGGAATCCTCATTCCGTAAAATTCTAGAATTCAGTTTTTCTCTCTGTAACGTTACGGAGTGAAAATCTGGACTTTAAGATGTTGCAGAGTTCAAAAGAAGAAAAAATTAGGACTGACCATGTGAGAACTGATATTCAACTGTTCTTGTTTCCTTCTCCCATTTCTTCCAACTTCTCATCTGCAAATAAAACACCAAAATTGCAACCAAACCATTGTAAGAGAATATGAGAGAAAGTTAATGAGTTTGAGTATTTATTATATTGTATTATAGATGCTGTATAGTAGCCTGACCGGCAAATTCGATACTGAAAAGAGGTAAACGAAGAAGATATATATATATATATACACACACACACAATACCTTGGCTCTGCCCAAAGCCATGGTTAGAACACAGTAAAGGACATGGAAAAGGGCTAACACGAAGATAAACATATGGAGTTGATGAATCCCATCTGAGGACACAAATGAAACTTTTCCCTGCATTCAAAAATCATCAGTTACATTTTTATTTCTAAATGGTACAATTATAAGATTAATAATAAGTATGTCGAGATCTGTCAAGATCAATCACTAAACACGTCGGCCCATAACAAGAGACATTTGTTTTCATAATAATAAAAAAAACCACCACACATACTGATAAATACATGGAACTTTTGAATTCTATATTATCTAAGAATTCTACCTCTAGAAACACGAATGGTCCATGTAATAGCTCACCTAGTTTGAATTAATGACAATTAATATACTAGTAATCAACAAGAAAATGTTTGACTTTGACCTAATTAGGTTAATAATTTCCATGGAAAAACTAGAAAAAAATGTAAGAAGTTTATGGTTGCAAAAAATTCTAAAAATAAAAATAAAAATCAATTAGGACATGCATGCAAAAGTAATGAATTTTACACGTTTTTGGTGTTTTAATTTGCGTACTCATTGATTGATTACATGAAATTGTGTTAATTAGGAGCTAAAAGTTGATGGTTTATTAGATTTGTCCATGCATGTATATACCTTAGCTGCACATTTATCAGTACCCGACGCCGCGGCCAGAGCTCGCCGGAAACTTCTACTAGAGCCTGCGGCCACCACCTCGAGGAGTCTCCGGCGGTTTTCGTAGTCTGTTGTTTCTTCTTGATTATTACTTGTGGTGACCTCCTCTTCTTGGTCGTTGTTGCATGGATGCCATGTATTTGCAAGAGACTCTGATATGCAAATATCTGATATCAAACCTTGCCCTACTGTTAACAGTAAGGATATGAACCCCAACAACATCAACTCTACACCCACGAAAAAAAAAAGTATTAATTATATAAGCTTATTTTATACTAAATATTGTACAAAAATTAACATGAAAAATTAAAAATTTTTGTAGTAACTAGCTAGCTAATTAACCTGATTTGATCTTTTCCAGTGCTTCATAGAGAGCTCTTTTCTGTTTCTTCTTCAGCCACTGCATGTATTGCAAGAAAATATATTTTTTTTTAGTATCAATATCAATTACATAGACAAAGAAATCATAATATTGTCTGATATATATACGTACCTTTCCTATAAGATGGATTATGTATTCGATGATTATTGAAATCAAAACCAAAACAAAACAAACAACAGCAACAGCCCATGTTGGTGTTTGTTCCAAAGTTCTTCCTCCACTAGTTGCAGCCATGGCAGTGATGATGATGATGATGAGCTCTCAACTTTGGCTGTCTCTGGAAAAAAATTTCCAGAAAAATTTGTAAACCCAGTATGGATTCAATGAAGTGTCTAGAGAATTGGATAAAGTGTATAGTCTATATATGTGTGTAAAGGAGAGAATATTGTGAGGTTTTGGTGTCACAGAGAAATGCGTTTTTAAGATGAGAAAAAGCGTGAGGAAAGCAGAAAAAACTCAAAAGGAAGGGGCGGTAGGCAACTGTATATGACTTGACTTTTAAACGCGTAAGAGAAACAACACTAAAAGACTAACTATTTTTTGCTTGGAAGAGAGAGAGAGAGAGAGGGAGAGAAAGGTCTTTGACTTTTCATCAAGAGAGATATGTTTACGCGTGTTCCCCATACTGTATCGTTTTTGGGTAGTCTGCGTCATGAAATGTTATATGAGATTATATGTGATTGATTATTTATGTCAGAACATATAATATAAGTGGAAGATATACATGCACGTGTATATAAAATTATTCTAACTATTTTTTATAAGTTAGCACATTTACTAATAGTTTAAATAGGTAGTGTACCTCCTTATCTATTTTAATGGTGAGTGTGCATTTATCCATGTGTAAAGAATTTGTTTTCTCACCTATACTATGAGAATGAATATCCGAGCCATGCATGTAATGATTGATCTCGATCAGGGACGTAGCCAAAAACGTAGGTCAGGGTGGACTAATATATAATAAGTTATACTCCTCAAAATATATTACATAAACAGTAAACACATAATTTTAATTAAAAGAAAAGACAAAAATAAAGTACCAAATAAACATATAATACAAATACAACAAAAAAAACTACTAAAATCATATCTTATGATTATTTAAAATATTAAACTTATTAATTACAAAATCCGAATCAATTGTATCAGCAATTAATCTTTCAATATAAATAATCATGGAGTTTACTAAAAATTCTTGCTCCACATTATTGCGAAACGATGTCTTAATAAGTTTCATTACTGAAAATGTTCGTACTGTTCTGATTCGTTTCTGGGGTTCATTTGGTTAGAACCTAGTTCGAATGGTGTTCGACAAACTCAAACTCCAGTTTTTTTTTAAGAAAATTATTATTATTTTTCAACAAATAATATTAAAATAAAAAACTAATTAAACAATTAAAATAATATGAACTACTAAATAATTAAAAAAAAACAGACAAAGGAATGGTGATTGAACACAAGTGGACAAGGAAAACACAATTATGGCGAAGAGAAGAAAAAAAAAAGGAATACAAAGGTAAAGGTTGTGAATTGTGAGTTGTGAAAAGGAAAATATATATATATATATATATATATATAAGAGCAGCTGAACTTATTCTAGATTTAGTAATAGGAATGTGTGAGTTATGAGTTAATAATGTTGTAAATTGTACATTCTAAAAAAAAATATTAATTAAGTAGAGTTAATAATGTTATAAACTGAAGCTTCACAAAATAAGAATATTATCTGGATTGAGTTTTTAGTGGGTTAAAATATAATTATGGATGAACAAATATAGTGTATATAATAATAGTTTTTTTTTTTTGCATTTGACAAGCCCACCTAGCCCCTACATGGGCTACGTCACTAATCTCGATAGACTTGTAATTAATCTTCACAATGTGCATTTGTGAAAATTTTGTTTTCTCCCTGTATTATTATGGGAATAAATATTCAGATCGTATATGTAGTAATTGATCTTGATAGGTCATGATAGACTTATAATAATAAGATTAAAAAGTTAAATAATATTAATAGAGTTTTGGCATGCAATTTTTTTAAATTCAATTAACTTTTTTACTACTTAGATCTAAAAAATTATCAGACTAAATGAGCGTCATTTATCATTTAACTATCTTGAACGATGGTACATAATCATATTTATTAATTAATCAACGCTAATACTGGCCTAAGTCAAACCCTTTGTTTAATTATAAATCTAATATTTCTCATCAAAGGTTTACTATTCGTTTTATTATTTTTAATTTAATGAAATCTATTAACTGAACTAATTGAATAATAAAAAAAAAAATACATGTCGAATTATAGATCGATTCAACATTCTTTTATTTATTTAAAAGGTAAGGTTGGCCCGATAGTATGCTCCTCACACTTACACATCGAAATTGTAAATTCGAGTCGTGTCCCCTCCTTTTAAATTCTGAATTAATTGCAATAGTTTTTAAAAAAATTCTTTTATTTATTTTAACAAATGATTTTATTTTATTTTTATAGTGTTATTTTAGGTATTTCCTCTTACTTGATCCGGTACGCCCATTATTTTGGCACCCACAATATCTTATCTTATATATAAAATGCCTAAAGATTATATTTAAGAGCAAATTACCTTCTTTGTCCCTCAAATTAGTGTAAACTTTAAATTTATTCAAATCCATTTTTTTTTTTGTCAACTTTATTCACTGATTTTGACCAAAATATCCATAATTTATATTTTAGCTTTGCCTCCCCTTCACTATGTTTCTCTTTGCTACCGACTTGATCAAAATACATCTAACTTATATTAAAAAATAAGTGTTGATAAAACTTTATTATTCTTGATTAGATCGGAAAAAATTCTAATAATAAAATGTTGATGATTTTGATAAAATTTTGTTCTTCCCCATTGGAGATTAATACGATTTTAAAGTTATAGGAAATAGAAGATAACTTTAATATTTTCTCAAATCTCTTTCATGTAATTATTTTGATGTGGCAAAAGTTTAGGTGAGGGGAGCTTACTCCAGTCCAGAACTTTCATATAATTTTAACTTCTTGTTATTATTGATTTCCCAATATATAATACATAACTTCATGTGTATTAAAAGTATAAATATGTGGTTGCAGTCTTACAGACATATACTGATGATAACTACACCTTTCAATTTCATTGATCTTAAGTTTTAATTATTAATGCATGACCCGATATTTTCCTTCTTAGTATTATAAGGTGACATCTTTTCATCTTGAGAGAAGAGTGGTAGGAAGTTAATTAATTTACTAAACAAATTTGATAATTCTATACTTATCAAAATTTTATTTATTTTTTAATAAATTTAATTTAATATTTTGAGATCAATGATAACTCAGTATCTCAACAACTGCAGTCGTCTTGTTCTTCAAATTGAAAAACAAAAAAATAATTAGGACAAAATATGAGGCGTCTCTGACCAAAAACAAATAATATATATATATATATATATATATATATATATATATATATATTGACTGAAAAAATTTGGTGAATCAAAACATGTTGAATATGGTTCTAATAAATAACTGAAAATTGGACAGAAGCAGATGCTAAGAGCCAAAAACCATGTTTGTTTGTCTAAGTTTTCATTCACATTAGGGTGGGTTTGTTTCTTGTAAGCTGTGACTGCTGATAAAATTAGAAAGTTTTACTTTGAAAATGAAGAATATATATATTAAATTAATTTTGAAAATTAGGGTCGGTACTTTAATTTTGGACGTAAAATTTAACTGTTACATTTCCGTAAAATAAAATGTATCAAATTATCTTTGTCCAGAACTTATTTAGTAATTATTATATAATAAATAATTAATGAAATACTTTTATTTATAATTTAAGTAGTTAGTGCATATTCTCATCTATCTTAGTAGTGATGTTCAAGTTCCGCCATCACGTGTATTTACCACTATATATAGGAAGTTTTTTTTTTTTTTTTTTTCATATTATGAAAGTAGATATCTATTTGTGAGATCTCAACAGACTTATAATTAATCTTGTACCTGTATAATTAAGAAAAAACTAATAAAATTACCTTCAACATAATTTTTCATATGCCTAAAAAATTCAATTTAGTCCCTAATAGTTGGTTAATGGACCAATTTAATTTATTTAAAAATGTTAGGTACCATATAAATTAAAACAGGAAAGATAAATAAAAAAGTGATGATTCGACCAACTTTAGAAATTAAATTAAAGTTCTTCCTTATACAAATTACAAAGTGTGAACAGATTTAGGAGAATGCCTCTCCACGTGTTAAAGTCCTTGACACTAAAATTAATTAAGATTATCAATTAATTAATTTATTAGTCCCCATAAGATACAAACAGGTTTAATTATTAACTGCTTAAACCAACTGCAGCCTCCGAAGAAAATAGGACAAAACCCAGGTGTTCAACTTTGAAAAATTGTGTCTCTTCAAAAAAAAAAAAAAAAAAAAAAAAAAACTTTGAAAAATTGTACAGATCCAAGACATACAACGTTTTTTTTTTTTTACCCTCTTTCGTACATACTTTTCTCTCCATGAGTTCACAAAATTCAAAAGTAAGGTGAGATTTTTGTTCATAAATGTGTTGTTTATAAATATAATACTAAGTGAAAAGTTGAATTTTTTACTTTTTTTCTTTTAAGTTATTTTTGGGTATATTTAAGTTGTCTGACTAATTAAAAAATAAATAAAAATTTAATTCAGACTCATTGTATTATAAATTAAAAAATTAAATTTATTCCTAGATGGTCGCTCGTTTCATAAAGATATGATTTTATCAATGATGTAAACATATTAATATTGAACTAACATTGTTATATTACTAGAGCACGTTGCATTTTGAATTCACGTTAAATATTACTTATTATCGCATAAAGTCTCGTTGTATGTTATTATGATGGTATGATTCACATATTTTAAGTTTTAAAATCGAATAAATAACACTAAACTTATTCAAGATTTGTTAAATTACATTCAAAATCAAAGTTTACAGCAATTCACATTGAACTTCCCTGGCGTTAAATTTAACAGTTAAAAAGTAGGCTCAACCCTCCTCTAGTTCGCGATCTATGATGGATGTTTGGTGGATTCAGTATGGATTCTACTTTTCATTTTTTTTAACGGCCAATAATACTTTTTAATACTCAAACTTAATAATAGGATAATTCAGTATAAATTTTTAAAAACTTTAATTTTATGTGTAATTCAACAAATCTCGAGTAAGTCCAGTGTTATTTGTTCTTTTAGAATGATACATAATTCCTACTAACTATTTTAATTTGTTAGATAATAAAAAATTATTGTTTTCATTCGTAGGATTATATATATTTAATTTGTGAATTACCATTTTCAGATGACAAATAAAAAAATGTTCCACAAAAAATCTTCTTCTTTTAAGAACTTTTCAAGTCTTCAATCTCTAAACAAACCTTGATTTTACAGACCAAGTACATCGATGTTTTTTAATTTATTTTATTTTTTTGACTCGATTGGATTAACTAAAATGACCCCTATTAAACTACCATTGATTTGGCTCACTGTCTTAATCCAATGTTAATTTGATAATTATTTACCTAATTGATCAGCAAACTGTTTTCTTGTTTTTACATTACTGTTTAATTAACTGAAAAGACCGCAACAACAGTTAATTAATTACTATTTGCCTTCATTTCATTTTCTTCTAGAGAAATTTTTTTATTGTTTCACCCGGGACCGTACATTCTTCACTCATTTCACATTATGACATATTATACTTGATTTAACTTTTTTTTTTTTTTAATTCGTGTCCTAGTTCTTTTATGGACCCTATTATTTCTGATATCAAGGCTCTTTTTAGGATTGTGGGAGTTTCCAACTGTCATGTCATTCCTCGTTCAAGGAATGGAATGGCACATTCTCTTGCTTCCCTCGCCTTTTCCTCTAAGGAGGATTTCTGTTGGTTCAATCCTGAACCTAACTTTCTTGTTGGTCTTCTGTAATAGAAATTTTGTTGAAATTTAAAAAAAAAAAAAACTATTTTTTTTTTTTTTACTTGCGAAAAGTGTAAATGCTTGTAAGTTGTAACTAATTTGCTTCTAGAAAATATTCTCTAATGGATTTCATCAAGTTAGAGTTTTTTGTTTTTTGACATACCATATTGCGATGATGACGATTTAAATCTGAAATATTTTCAAATTAAATGAACATCTTTACCACCAAATTATATTAGGGTAAACTTACTAGTACATGCATGGAGAGACCATACCTAGCATGGAGAGACCATACATTATAAAATGGAGAAATGATGAAGAAGACTGGACAAATTATGGTGGTTGTGGTTGCAATTGTACAAATTATTGGTTCAAATTTTAGGTTAATTACTTTCTTTTTTTTCCAAGCTTTTTTCTCGATGAAAATGACTAAAAATCATAATTTAAAAAATCAACGTTTTCAGTTTCATTAGGTAAACCTATAGCAATTACTAAACTAAAACGGTTCAAGACCGCTTTATATTATATATATTTGTTGGGTATTTTGAAAGATGGTGTTTGAATGTACTCTTAAAAAGATTTATTATTGTCTCACGAAGATAACTAAAAAATGTTAAAAATCAATCACAATATATACGGCTCTCAATATCTACTTTTATAATCGGAAGACATCTACCCTCACAATACGAAAAAAATATTTTTCATAATCGGAAGATATCGACTTTTAAATTATGAGAAAAATTCTTCATACACATATCAATAAATATATATGGTAAAATTTGAACCTCACACCATTAACGTAGGTGAGGAGAGTGCACTAATTATTGAGCTACTAATAAATGTGCTCTTCTTTTTTATCAACCAAGTAATGAGGCACGTCATGTAATAGTTTTCGGGTTCCTTGTTGACGAATAAAAAGACCTAATCTTGTGGTCTCAAATTAGTTTCAAGGATGAGAAAATGGTCAGAATTGTGTCTCTCCTTGAGATGCAAAAACTTAATGTTGCCATGAATGATCATTAATGATACAACGCGTTTTTCATTAATGTCTGCATTGAAGTACTTGTCAGTCTTTCCATTTAGTATGTATGCAGAGTAAACATGATAATGTTACAACCACACTATTATTTTAATAATAATAATAATAATAAAATAAAGTTCGTTTTATTTTTAAATTTAAATTATCCTTGAAATTTCTATATGAATAATGAGTTGTTAAGTATGTTAAAGTTTATTCTAACAGTTTGAAGGTCATGGTGTTTTTAATTATCAAGGACTCATAGCAACATTTTAATTTGCAAATAAGTCAGGTAAATTCTAGAATATGAGATTTTTTTTTTCACATATATCATTTTGTAACAAACTGCAATTTATGATTTTGTAGCCAACTAATTAAATTTACTCAATCATGTTATTATCTATTGGATTCCATCAATTAATGGTTTGAACCACAGTGAGTGCTTCAAGCAACTATATGGCTTTTGTCTATTAACAGAATTCCCAGACAATATAATATAAATGTTAACTACATTATTTTGAACTAGTAAGGCCTCTAGCTATTTTGTATATTTTAATGAATTATGTTTAGATTTTAAATTATGATTTAATAAACTTATCGAGTCGAGTTCGGTTTCGTAAATAACACAATAAATAACCGGAAATATTGTCACCCTTAAATGTATCTAGACACAAGCCAGTGAACTAGAAATTATGACAACACCGGAACCACAACATGAACTCCTAAATAAGATGGGCGAAACATGAGAAGATTGAGGTTATATTTGTAAAAAATTCCAAACAAATCGTATCTTGACTGCTGGACAACGATTGCTAAAGCCCAATTGGATTATTGGGCCAAGGTAACATGATGTTAAAAGCCCAATATGTCACAAGTTTACATTCTACAAACTACATTTACGAGGAGTTTTAGAAAGGGCATGACAAAAATTCACAAACAGACAGAATTTCGATTCTTTAGAAGCGAATTTGGAGCACTTAAATAACAATACAATGGACCCAGTACAATCCCAGTCGTCAAGAGCCCAATCGTCCCTTCAACAATACAAGAGTAATGTTAGGTTGTATAGAAAAAATTGCTCAAATGATGTAAGTTCTTAATACCATATTACTTACCACCGGGGTTGATCTTGGGCAAGGGCTCTAGCTCAGGCTTAAGGGGTCCAAATTTTTTTTTATTTTTTTATGTTGATTTTTAAACTATTTAGACCCAATCATTTTTTTAACGTTTTTATGTTGATCGACATATGGGTCTAAATTTTTTCATTCTTTCTTTTGATGCTCTTAGGCCCATTTTTTTTTATGTTAAATTCTAAGGCTTTTACAACTTCTTCAAACATCAAAATTCTATTTTTTATGTTAAATTCTAAGGCTATTAAGAGTGATGAACCTTTGAAGTGAAGAACAACTTCTTTTCACATAGGAGTATAATTATAAATAAAGTACTCTAATAGGTCAACCAAGGAAAAGGAGAAAAAATAATTTATGTCTTCGGAGCTTTTCAACTCTAGTTGAAACCGTTTTGAGATACAACTGACTACTTTTTTGTTGCCAGAAGAAGACTCCAACATCTACAATTGAATCTTCCCAAGTAATTCTCTACTTGTTCAAGTAATTCCAAATCTAAATCCACAATACCATTTAATTTGTTGCTGCTATGTATACGATGAAACCGAGTAAATAATAGGCAATTACAAGTACAATAGCACAAATTTAATGTGCACGATAGTGCTCGGATCTCGTGAAAAAGAAAGTGTACACCATTTAAATTAAGAGAGGAAGTACAATATACGGCGCTACTGCATCTATGTATTTTTAAATTCTTACTAGAATTAATATTAAAGACCACTTCTAATGTTATTGTCTAACACCCATGTATGGATTTGTATTTGTCAAAAATATTTCTAAAGAGTACCGTTAAAATGTCTAAATTTATTGTATTAATTCATTTCCAAATTGAAACCATTATAAAAATTACATATAATATGATGTGGATGAGTAATGTATTAATTGCAATTCACATACAACAATATTTAAGCAAAACTAATTATTTTTACACAATGCAGAAAATATATAAAAAACTACTTCTTTAACAATGCAGCAATTGAGTTGTTATTTGTAACTTTATTAATTCATAGAAGGAGATTGATATGAGATTTATAAGTTAGATACATATCATTTGGGGTTAGATGGTTTGACATATTTTTCAATTGTGTAATATAACAAAAGCTAAAACAATGAAGAATGATACATCACTACTATAGATTAACACAGGTCCATCTATTTACAAAATTATCATTTACTTACAACAAAACATCAACTATGTCACAGGAAAAGTTGAATGGATTAGTCATCTTATGCATCGAAAAGAATATGTTGGATAAGTTGGATTTTAAAACTATTATCAATGATTTTACTTATCAAAATATTTCAAGATCGAAAGTCTTTTTGTAATTTTTTCTACTTATTGTGTTCTTAATATCTAGGAGTTCCCTAACTTGAATACGCAGAGGATGAAAGAGGAATAAACAATGCTGCAGTAAAAGAATTATGAATGATGTGAATTAGTCCATGCTTAGATGGAAAATTACTAGATAACAAGTAGTAAAACACTTTTATCATGTAAGTTAGTTTGTTTTGTTTAGTTTTTATAAGCTGCTTTTTAGAATTTTATTTTTTTTTTATTCAGTTTTTATAATGACTACTTTTAATTTTAATGAAATTAGAGACGTGATGACATACCCTCCCATTGGGTTATAGCTCTCTCTCTCTCTCTCTCTCTCTCTCTCTCTCTCTCTCTCTCTCTCTCTCTCTCTCTCTCTCTCTATATATATATATATATATATATATATATATATATGTCTAGCAAAATTTTATATTTGTTAGAATTTATCGAAGTATAACATGTTACATGTTAGGGCTTCATTATAAGTTGAGCCCCGAGCCACCAAAAAGCCAGAGTCGGTCTTGCTTACCACATCATTTAATGATTTAATGTGATATTGACCATTCGCATGCCACGTCATTTGAGTATGATTTTGGACAAATTTTTTGGATAACATAACATTACTCATAATACAATTATCTATTTTTTTTTATTGCAATAAATATAAATCAATCCATATTAGTGGTCACCCCTACTAGGGTTGACCACGGTTTCGGAACCGGGGGGTACTGGTTCCAGTTTCAAAAATGACATGGACCGTCGATTTCGGTGCCGGAACCGACGATTCCACTCCTGTTCCAGTTCTGGAACCGGTTCCAATTTTTTTAAAAATTAAATAAAAAATTAAAATATTCTAAAAAAAAATTAAAGGTGGGTAACCCAAAATTAATATGCCTTTGATCATTTTGGATGTGGAATAAAAAAAATTTAGAAGTATATATATAAGAAAATGTGGTTTCAAAACTTATGTACTTTCAATATGAGATTTAGGAAAATAGTTATATATATAAGTAAAGGTGGTTTCAAAACTTATGTACTTTCAATATGATCTGAGAATATAATTAAAAAAAATAACAATAAAAGAGAATATAATTAAAAAAATAACAATAAAATTACTGTAAGCTCATGCATGGGAGCTTCATATTTCTATTCTCTGGATCCCTATATAATTGATCTAAAGTCCACAAACTAATATGACATTATGACCAATCTGATCACTATCACAAATAGACCGAGGAAAAGTCCATAATGAGTAACAATTCGACAAAAATAATAAATGCATGATATTATTGTATTGAACAATCATATCATTTTAGATGTACATAATACTGAGATATGTTTGATTTTGAACATAATTTTCCTGTTAGCAATTGTGTGTTAAATTATACTAGACTGAAATAGACCCAAAATGCTAAAACCATCAGCAAAGGCTCAACACACGTAAAAAGCCAAGGAATCGCTACAAATCAAAATGGGCCTTAAAAATAAGAGGATTGCATTCGGTCAACTAAGTAGACTCACAATCAATCTCAAATTCCACACAATCAGCTATTGTATTTAGATTAAACTACGTCTATTAAGAGATAGAATTTCACCCTTAAATCATGTAATTAGATTCTATGTAAAACAGAGTGACTCCCGCCCTTTTACACTATAAAAGGTGCGAGATATCTCTGTTACAAAGGTTACGAATTTTTTCAGAAATCACCAACATAAGCAAGCTCCGCAATACACCCAGCGAGCTTGACTTGAATATCAAGAACAGTGGATGTAGGCATTCCCTTAAAGCCGAACCACTTTAAAATCTTTTGTTTCAATCTTTTTTATGAGTTTTATCATTTAGTTTTCTATATTTACCACATTGACCGGATTCACATATCAACAGTTTGGCGCTAGAAGGAGGGCCCCATTTGAGGATTCAAACCTCCATTTCTCGGTAAGAAACAACCATTTTAATTTTCTAACAATTGTTATTTCAGGCAAAAAAGAGAGTCTCCATATCAATAGCGAGAGGCGTAGGCACCCGTTCTAGAACACTATGAAGCAGAGACGTACCCTCTGTCGAGGGACCTTCAGAGGCATCCCATTAACCTCCAATCTTGCCGATCATATCAAACGTGCCGGCAGCACCAAGCGCGCCAGTCGTGACAAACACGACGCCCGTTGCACCTGCAGTTCAGCCGTCCACTACGAACTTGCTACCGGATTACCTCCATCCCCTGGTGGAACCCCATAGCCACGATCAGGTTGGCCCGTCTAATCCTTTCGCCCTTAACAAAATGGTGGATAGGCAAGGAGAGTTAGAAAGAATGGTGGCGGAGATGTCCCGTGGATATCTTCTCATACTGCAGAGCCACCCTCATCGCAAGCAGATCGTGGACAGCACCTCTCCACCGCGTCCTGCAAGAGACGACATAAACCACCTTATCCCTTAGGTCCGTGAGCAGAATCCTCTACGGGAAAACACCCAGCGGGGGAGAATCAATTTCCATTCCGCCAACGCGGCCAGAACGGGATATAACGAGCCACGAGAAGGGACTTCACGCAATGACCCCGTGGTCCATGTAAATGCCAGCGGTAAAAGGTACGTAGAACTCAACAGGGACCGATGAGGTGCCCCTACATACAGTACCTCTGAATAGTCCAGGCGGCATCTGAAGGAATACAATCAGCAGCCTAAGAAGAACGTCGATGGGGATGCCACCACGCGATACCAGCCACTAATGCCCCTTGAGGGCGAGCCTGAGAGTAACAGTTCGACTGGAGAAGGTTGCCCAACTAGCAAGCGCAAAGGTTGCCTAACCAACCAAACCGACCCCACCAGGAAAATAGCGCCACATCTAGCGCATCAATAATGACCACTCCGATCCCAAGATACAAGGTTCTGCTGTGATGGCTAGATGTATTGGAACAACAGCGAGGAGGCGCTGAGCCCGCTAATAGGTATATCGAGAGAAGCCCATTCAGCTGGGAGAAAAACAACGAGCCACTGCCCGAGCTTTTTAAGATGCCCAGCATCTTTATCTACTGGGGGTCCAGCGACCCTTTCGACCACTTGAATGCCTATAATGTGCAGATGAGCCTACTCACGACCAACAGTAAGGTCAAATACCGATACTTCCCTGCCACTTTGGGCGAGATCCTGAGGAAATGGCTAAGAGGACTACCAATAGGCAGCATAACCAGGTGGAACCAATGCCAGGAGCTTTTTCTAAGCCAGTACCAGGCGTTGAAGAAACAACTCATTCCCTCATGCCACCTGGTGACAGTCTTTTAGAAGGTAGACGAGCCTTTGAAGGATTACATAGCTCGTTTCCAGAATAAAGTCAGCTGCGTGGAGAGCCCCACAGATGATAGCGTGCTTACGGCCATAACCGCTGGCCTACGAAAAGACGGAGAACTCTACCGGAGTATATACAATAAGCCGGTGAAGACGTTCAAGGATTTCTACAAGCGGTCCAATACCCATATCCTCATGGAGAAAGCTTTTGGACCCAAGAAGCACCCCAAGAAGAACAGGAGTAGGAGCCCGTGGGATAGAAGCAAGCGGAAGGAAGGCGGGAGAGGAGATAACCGCAACCGGAATAGGGACTCGCGAAGGGATATCGCCTTGACAAACTGGGTAGAAAAGCAAGCTAGGAACGATGAGGATGCGCGACAAGGTGGAGGCTGCTACCAGACCTACGCGCAGCTGTTCGACTCCCGGGACAAGATTTTCAGTACAGAAAGAAATATGGAAGAATTCGAGAGGCCACCTCCCATGAGGACACCTACGAGGACCCGCAATCTCAGCAAATTTTGCCACTACCATAACGAAACGGCCCACAATACGTCCGAATGCTACGAGCTCAAGGGACGCGATAGAAAGCTTGATCAGGCTAGACCGTCTAGGATACTACGTGGTACGTCCTAGGAACTAACAGCTTCCTTAACAACCTCAGCAGTTACAACAATAGCAGCAACAGATGATTGAGCCCATTCACCAGGAGCCAATGCCAAATGAGCCCGCGGTGAGAGTTATCTACACTATCTATGGTGGGCCTCACCTCATGAGAACAAACAACAAGTCGTTGGCACGACATGTGAAAGAGGCTAGCCAGCCCACCCTGGGATGATGAATGTAGATGAGTAACCCACGAAGCAGTGCCCGACCATGACTGAAGGAGTAACCTTCACGGACGCAGACATGCAAGGAGTGCATTAGCCACACAATGATATGATCATCATCTTGACAACGATAGGGGGAGTGGCCATCTACAGGACGATGGTTGACAACAGAAGCTCGATGAACGTTCTGTATAAAGTAAAGCCATTTGCATCCATCGAACGAACTATTATATGGTTTTATGGGCGATTCGATCATCCCTCTGAGATTTATCACCTTACCCCTTACCCTAAGAGAGCAAGGTCGCGAAACGACTGCTACGACTGATTTCCTGATCATCGACTGCCCCATGGCTTGCAACGTCATCCTGGGGAGGCTCGCTCTCAACAACCTAGAGGTGATCTCCTCTACAAAATACTTGACCCTGAAATTCCCAACGTCGACTGGTGTAAGACATGTATTTGGGAAGCAGAAGGTGGTCAGGTCATGCTATGAGAAGACGATTAGATTTGGCACCAGGGAGAAGGCAGCTAAAGTCAAAGCTGCGACCGTAACCCCTCTCCAATGATAACGACACACTCGCTGGCCGGACCTAGTAACAACAGTCTTGAGGAAATGACTCATCACTCCCCCAAAAGTCAGCATAGTCCGGACATCACGAGATAACATAGAAAATCCCAAAAAAGTCTTCTGTAAAGTCCATCTCAATCGATAAAGAAGCATTTTTTCTATCAAAAAGTCTCCCATCAATATTTTTCGCTCAACCTTGGGGGGCCAGGGGGATTAGCAGATAAAAAAAAAAAAAAAATTTACAAACCGTTTTTCCGTTCTACTGGTCACGCAACGGAATTGGATTTTAAAAATTTTTATACAGATAGCAAAAGCGATATGTGACCAGTAAAACTTTAGAATTATATTTTCGAAACAATAAAAATAATATATATCAAATATATATTTATTTTTCATATACAGAAAATTGTAATCAATTAAGAAGAAAAAAAAAATACCACCGTTGGAAGCTCCTTCAATTTTTTTTTCTCTGTTCCTTATCTGTACCACTATATCTTCTTTGCTATATCCCGGCACCGGTAACTCGCGTATGGGCGCGTCACATTGTCAAAAACAGTAAAGAGGTAGAATGAAGAGGAGTTAAAGAGATACTGTATATCTCCGGCCACTTTTCTTTTTTTGTATATTTTACGTAAAAAAAAACTTTGAACGCAAAAACTAATTTGGTTTTAGTTGTTAGTTATATTAAAAACTCTTTTTAAGATATATATATATATATATATTTGAGTTACCAAATTAATAAAAACTTTTTTATTAATTTATCAGTAACTTTTAAATTTAAACTCTTTAAATTCAAATAATATTTATTTGTTTATTTTATTTAATAAATGAGATAATCATATTATCTCTCTATTTAAAATAAAATATCAATATTATCAGTAACTTTTGAATTGAAACTTTTTAAATTCAAATTTATTTTTTATTTTATTTAATAAATAAGATAATCCTATTATCTCACTATTCAAAATAAAGTATCAACTATCACCCTCCTCATATGACTAATTACATAATTAAATAATCTTATTATTTAATTGTTATAATTGCCATTATTTAATTAATTGAATAATCACATTACTCAATTAACTCCTGACATGTGTTACTTTCGCAACACTATTATTGGACCATCCAATTAATTATATGTGACCCTTGTTACCCAAATGAATCGGGCTAGCAGGGGAACCTAATGGACCCACAGTATTCCTTGAATTATTAATTAAACTCTTTAATTAATATTCCTTGATTATCAACTCTGGTGTTATTCCACTAAAAACCCGAAACTGCATTCTCTCAACTGCGGACGCTTTTACACAGACTGATATTACTCGGTGTCCATCAATATAGCTATTACATATAGTGTGACCCTCTACAGTAGTTCATAATTAGAGCTGGGTCATAATGTCTGTTACACCCCTCTAATTACATATATCCTTTAAGCACCGTTGGTTCTCTAATGAACAATAAATCCTGTTTCCTTACGGAATCAGGAGAGCGCTCATATTGTTCAAGTCCCGAATCAACCCTTAAGGGAACTGCTCTCTACTTTTCACAAGAAGGAGTGGATTCCACTATTGTGTACAAACCTTCCCAACCACAAGTCAAATGCAATCCCAACATACGAAGAATATTGATCGAAAATAATCATCCGACCTCACCCATGGTATATCAAAAATCACAATCTAACCTGAAGGAGTCGATAAGACACGCAGGATTGAGATCACCCACATATAGCCATCATAAGTTGATGTATATGAATCTCATCGGTAAATAGATCTTGGTGAGAGATTCATATAGATCATAGCCCAGTCCTATATGATCACATCTGTAACATCCCTAATTTCAAATAAATATGAAAAGTATGATTGAATTAATCTTGAATATGTGAATATAATATTTATGCTTTGAGGGATGGAAAATGTAATTAAATTTCCACCAGTGAGCAACGCGACCGAGCGACGCGACCACCGCTCGCGGTACGCGGTCGCGATGGCTCAAAAATTTGAAAAACAAATAAGCATCGAGTGATTGAAGCGGTGCCAATACAAATAGAAACTAGCAAAGAATAGTGAGCAAAAGCTCACAAACATCACAGAAACTAGAGAAAACGAGAGAGAAAGAATAGAGAACATGAGAGAGAAAGAAGAGAGAGAAAGAAGAAAAAGAAGAAGAAGAAGAAGGAGAGAAAAAGAAGAAGAAGAAGAAGAAGAAGAAAAGAGAAAGAGAAGAAGGTAAGGAGAAGGAGAAAGAGTTCAGGTTTGGTGTACACGTATTTTTTGAATTTTCAGTTTTCCAGAAATTTTCGGAATTGTCGAATTTTAGAGTTTTTGAATTAGTTGAATTATATGGATTATAGATTATAGTTCAGGTTTGGTGTACACGTGTTTTCAAATTTTTCCGTTTTCCAGAATATTTCGGATTGATTTCATTTGATTTATTTTGAGTTATTTGAATTATACTGTTTACAGTTGATAGTTTGAAATTGATTGTGGAATGATTTGAATCGTGAATTATCAAAATATAGATTATATATGAAATTTTGATTATAAATGTAACATCCCAAATTTCGAATAATGAAGTTTGAATATGTGAAAATAAATTTTGTAAATTGAGGGGTATAAAATGTAATTAAAAGTATGTTTATTTTTATGGTTTCCAGGTGAACCAGATAGAACGGTCCAAAAATGATGCATGAAGAAAAAGAAGTGAAAAACTGAGACAGTGGGTACCGCGACCCCTCACCGCGACCACAGGTCGCAATGAGCTGCTCGCGACGAAAAATGGCATTTTCGGGCAGAGAGCAACGCGACCTAGTCACCGCGACCACAGGTCGCACTGACTGGCTCTCGATGAAGAAGTGAAATCCTGGCAGTGAGCATCGCGACCACTATCGCGACCAGGATACCGCGATGTGTGATCGCGATGAAGGCGGTGGAGTTGCTCCAGAGAGCAACGCGACCTGGTGGCGCGACCACAGGTCGCGACGACTGTCGCGATGATCGAAATAATATAAAAAAAATTTGGCTTTTCACAGAAGCCAACGAAACAGAACAGA